>NJES01000484.1:0-14502 GCA_002591395.1 Ophiocordyceps camponoti-rufipedis | reverse complement strand
GGAGGAGTTTGACGTCGGGCCCGAGTTCATCCGTCGGCAGCGAGAGGAGGAAGACCGGTGGCGAAAGAAATGCGAGAAGTGGATCGGGCGAGGGCTCCACGACCGCGACACTTGGAGGTGGACCATTCGTGATCTCGTCTCCCAGTTTGACGACCTTCCCATGTGACGACACTCACTTGGCCTGTCTGAGTTATCATCATGTTTGACAGTCCCGTCTGACGATGGCGTGCTTCAACGGCGGCTTCCACCATGTCTTGACTCTCAGAGTGAAACGAAAGCAATCAGAAGAGAAAACCAAGGAAAGGACCAACAAAGAAAGAAGAAGACACGATGACGAAACATATCCCCAGAAAGAAGAGGAGAGAAAAAAACGTGCAACAGATACCTTGTTCGGAAATGCCCTGGCCGCTCGCATGGAGAGTAAACGGTCGGAGATGGGGAATGGGAATGGGGCATGGGGGCATGGGGTTTTGTCCGGTATGACGACATGATTTTCACGATGAATGATGACTTTCCCCCCTTTTTCGTTTTCTTCTTCTTCTTCTNNGGGTTGAACAGAGGAGGGCCTAGAAAGGAGAAGAGACGAAATGAACCCCTTGAGTCAATTTAAAAATTAAAAAGACAATGCAATGAACTATTCTCTCCATGATGAGTGTTTGAAAGCCATTCCCTTTATTCGCAATAGTCTACTTGCTTGCCTTGGAGGCTGCCTTTTTATCACACTTGGGATCAAGGCCTCGCCTCCGCATGGCGTTGCGTCTTCCCCTCTCGATGTAGAGCTTATCCTCCTCGTCATGCCACCCGCCAAAGCCATCGCCCTCACCTTTACCATTGCCATCTTCAGTAGGGAGAGGAATCTTCTGATGGAGGGTTTCGGCCTCGACATCACCGCCATCCTCACCCGTCGTCGTCGTCGTCGTCGTCGTCGTCGTCGTCGTCGTCGTCTCCGCCTTGGTAGTAGCAGCAGAAGGCGAAGCGGCAATCTTCTTGAACTTTGCGACGAAGAAGCCGTCGACGTTGTGGGCGTGAGGGTAATACCTGCGGGTCAACCTCAGGCTAGCATCGAACTTCTTGCCGCGGAAGCTGGTGAAGCCCTCCTTTCCGAAGACGAGGCCCGTCTCGACGAGGCGGACGTTGGGCCGTCGGCTGAGCGCGTACTGGACTACCTGCTCGTTCTCCTCTACCGTCACGGAGCAGGTCGAGTAGACGAGGTAGCCGCCCGATCGGCTCGAGTGGTTGACCGAGTCGATGGCCGAGAGGAGGAGCTGCTTCTGGACGTGGGGGAGACGGAGGAAGTCTGTTTCCGTCTTGTTGGTCTTTATGCTGGCGTCCTTTGCTATGACGCCTGTTCCGGAGCAGGGGGCGTCGAGGAGGACGCGGTCGAAGCCGCCCATCGGCTTGGGGAAGAGACGGGCGTCGTAGTTGGAGACGATGACGTTGCTGGCGCCCAGGCGGTGGATGTTGCCGATGAGACCCTTGGCACGCGCCTTGTTGGCGTCGTTGGCCACGATGACGCCCGTGTTCTTCATCATGGCTGCCATGTACGTCGTCTTCCCGCCCGGAGCGGCCGCCATGTCCAGCACGCGCTCCTTCTCCTGCGGATCGAGCGCGACGCACGGTAGAAAGGAAGAGGCCGCCTGGAGGATGTAGTGGCCGGCCAGATACTCGGGCGTCGCTCCGAGCGGGACGCTGCTCTCAAACACCTGCAGTCCGACCTTGGACCACTTGCCGACGGGTTCGAGCGTGACGCCTCGGTTGATGAGGGCCTGCGCGAGGTCGCGTCGGTGCGTTCGCAGCGTGTTGGTACGGATCACGACCGGACGGGCCGTCTCGTTGGCCTCGAAGAAGGCGAGGGCCTCGCGCGGTGAGAAGAGACTGTATAGCTTCTCTGCCAGATACTCCGAGTACCCGTAGTATGCGCAAATGTCCTTGATCAGCTGAGCCGTGTACTCGGACCGCGACCGGCCGGGCTCCGAAAGCTTGGCAAAGTCGTCCAGCACGCGGACCGTCTCCGTCATCCTCGACTGGAGGAGCTGAAGGTCCGGCGCGAGCAGCAGGGGATTCGACTTGGACTGCGTCTCGTCTTCCTCGTCGTCCAGCACGTGCGGCGGCTTCTCGCTCGTCATGTTGGTCTGCAGCGCGCTCTCGGCCATCTCCGCGGCGTCGGCGGCCGCGTCTTCCGCAGCGTTCCGGTCCAGCTGTCGCGAGAGAGACTCCATGTTGGCGGCCGTGAGCTTTGCCTCGGCGTCTGATTCATCCTCGTCCTCGGAAAAGACGTGTTTCCTGGTAGCCGGTTCGTCATCCGAGTCCAAGACGGACACTTCCTGCTCTGAGTCCGAGCCAAGAAAGTCGGCTCCCAGTCTCGGTCCTTTCTCATCTCTTGCATCTTGATCCTCTTCATCGGCCGACGAGGCCATCTTGTCGAGGTCGAACTCATCGTCAAGCTCGTCGGGTTCAGGGCTCAGATCAGACACCGGCGGCGGCTTCTTGCCCTTGTACTTGCCATTGGCCTTGCCGTTCGCCGGTCTCTTCTCCTTCTTCTGACCCTTTGTCGAGCCGATGGAGCCGTTTCTCGCGCCGTTCTTCGCTTCCGCACCCTTGGCCGTTCTTCTCCTCTTCTTGGGCTCCTCCGATGGACGATCGACTGGAAGACCAGCTTTTCGTTTTAATCGCGCAAAGTGTTCTTCCGAAAGGGCCTCAGGCGGTCCCTGCTTCCTCGACATGCGACGTCCAGCACCCATTTTGCTGTCTTGATGATCAAGGAGTTGATCAAAGTCGACGCTGCCCCACCCAACTTTTTTTTCTTCTAGGGTCCGATAAGATCGGCGAAACTTCGTGTAATCACGCTCAGGATTACCTCATCGTCGACCTCTGGTGAGCTTGAGTCTCCGCCTTCACCTCAATACGATCGACGACGCTCTCGCTCTAACAATTACACAACAATTCATTATAGTCGCAGACCCTGCACCACCTCTCACCATGGCCGAAGCCGCCTTCGCCCAGACCTTCCTCTCCTCTCTCGACTCGCAACCCATGAAGCTCTCCCCCGACCATGTCGAGGATCCAAAGAGATACCCTTCGCGACCGCCTGTGAGTTACTACGCTCGTCCTATCTTTCTACACTATCCTCGAGACTCAGTCTTACGCGATCCCTTCATCGGCAGTATATCCTCCCGCGGATGCCCAAAGCCATGAGCAAACCAACCGAGCTGGCCCCCGGACAAGAGCGCAGCCTGACAGTCGTCCTCAAGTCGCTACGGAACCCCCCCCTCAACATCAAGCTCACTTCCCAACCGCTCAACACCTCCCTCCTCGATATCAAGAACAGCGTCTTCCGGCAGACGAGGATACCCATGGACAAGATGAAGATTCTACACAACAAGCGCCCCCTGACGGATACAAAGGTCCTGAAAGACGTAGTCGGCGAGGCGGACAACTCTGTCGAGTTATCCATCATGGTCATAGGAGGGGCCGCCGCCATCCCGCCACTCGAAGATTCCAAGCCCAAGTCTGATGGCGCTGCCGTAATGCAGACGGATGCGTTCTGGGCAGATCTTAAGGGCTTCCTGAAGCAGCGGTTGGACGACCAAGCGACAGTCGACAAGGCTACTCGCGTCTTTCGTGCCTCGTGGAATCAGACCACACAGACCCGCGACGGCTAGGTGTGCCATGCTCGATGGGTTCAGATATAAAACACAAACAGCATCAGAAGATCAACATCCAGCATGCCTTTTGAACTTTTTTTCTTTCTCTTCATAATCCTGGCGTATACCGTGCGAAGCTGGCCAATAGGTTCGTGCCTCGAGAAACAACGCAACAACATGATCCATCTGTGCGAAAACCATGTCCACCGGCTTCTGTACACCGCCTGCCATGATAGTGGCCACTCCAGCTGCCGCCCAGTTGGGCCCCAGAGTCCAGGTCGGACGGACAGTGTGTCCGCTCATCGAGGCATCGCATCCGCCGCTCTAGCCGGCAAGACCCTTGCTGACCACTTTGATGATGGAGTCGTATTCAATGTCATCCTGGTCGTTGGCCTGCAGCTCCGTCGCGATGCCGGTGAGAGCTCGCTTCAGGGCCTCCTTGGAGGAAGCGTAGATCATCTTGGGCTGCGGCGAGGGTCAATGTCAGCAATGCAGAGGGTACGCGTCATCGTCCACGCACCTGAACGCCGGCATCATCGGGGGACCAGGCGATAAAGGTTATCTTGTTGCTGCCAAGACTGTCAGCGTAGTCATACGATACGAGGGTGCAGGACGCAACATACCGCACACCATCTCCGGCCGCCAGGCTGTACTCAAAGTCGTAAACAGCGTACCGAGGACCCTTGCAAACAGAGCCCTGAGCGAGAGAGTTTGCGCTTCAGTTGCCTCGACCCAACCAGGGAAGCATGCGAGGGGGTAAACGAACCGACTTGGTCTTGCACGTAGCGTTGATGAGCTTTTCGCGGAAAGCCTCCCAGTCCTTGTCATTGGAAGCCTCCTCGACAACGATTTCCTTGTTGTCGTCGGACAGCTTGTAGATGATGTATTTGTACTTCTTGGAGAGCTTCAGATCATTGTAGGCAGATATGCACTCCTGGGACACGGTAGCTCTGCAGCCACGACAAGCATCAGCGCCTGAAACCGAGTCGAGCGTCGTCGAGCGCTACCAGCGTCGGCGTGGAAAGGGAGGGGAAGGGGTCTGAAGGGGTCTGAAGGAGGGGCAGAAAGGGGAAGGGTGGCGAGGAGACGAATGCAAAGGAAGGGCAGGAAGAGGAGCCAAGTCGTGAGCGGCGACGAGCGAGACGAACCCGGATTGAGACTGGCAGAAGCCGACGTTAGCTGATGGACGGACCGTCGTCGTCGAGTCGGCAGGAAACCCACCATGATTTGTCGTCTGTGTGGTCGGCGGCGGCGGCGGCGGCGCTGACGGGAGGCGATGAGGAGAGGTGATCGGAGGAGTCTTGATGAGTCTGTCAGCCTTTGAGAAACAGTCTGTTTAGACAACCGGAAGATGACATACATACACAAGTGATGCGGTGGATGCTCAGCAACGGGGCTCAACGAGGGCTTCGCGGGATGACAAGGAACCGGAACCGTAACCTGAGGAGAAAAACACGACATCATGGTGGGGTCGGGCCAAAAGGGCTGCCTATCCACGTGACCCGCCTGCGTCCGTGTGGCCAGTCGCCTATCGCTGCTCGCTGTTGAATCACCAGTCTTCTTCTTATTCTTCACCCTCATCTTCTACTCCGCCTTCGTCTTCTTTACACGGTGCTATCATACAGAAATTCAAAGGCTGCCGCAGGTCAACCGTAGAGAAAAGAGGTATCGGGGGGAGGTGGCGACTATAAGAGGGGAGATTGCAACCATCCAGACTCCAGCATGACAGCGACATCTCTCCGGCTTCTTCTTTTTCCTTTTCCTTGCTCATCCCCCTCTACATCATGCCGCCCATGCCTCCCATGCCGCTCATGCCGCCCATCGGTGGTCCGGCCGGCTTGTCCTCGGGAGCCTCCACGATGGCCACCTCGGTCGTGCCCAGGAGCGAGGCCACACCCGAGGCGTCAACCAGACCGGTGCGGACCACCTTGAACGGGTCGAGGATGCCGGCCTCAATCATGTCAACGTACTTGGCCTGCGCGCTGTCGAAGCCCTTGTTGAAGTCGCTGCCGTGCTCATCCGACAGCTTGCCGACGATGACGGCGCCCTCCAGACCGGCGTTCTCGATGATGGTCCGGGCGGGACGGACGATGGCGTTCTTGACAATGGTTATGCCCAGTTGCTGGTCGAAGTTGGCGGCCTTGACGCTTCCCAGCGCCTGGCTCGAGGCCTTGAGGAGAGCGGTGCCACCGCCAGGCAGGATACCCTCCTCGACGGCGGCACGCGTCGCGTTGAGGGCGTCGACGAAGCGGTCCTTCTTCTCGCTCACCTCCACCTCGGAAGAGCCACCGACCTTGATGACGGCAACACCACCGGAAAGCTTGGCCAACCGCTCCTGTAGCTTCTCCTTCTCGTAATCCGAGGTGGCGGGATCGTCCTTGACACCGCGGATCTGCTCGCATCGCTGAGCAAGGGCATCCTTGGAGCCCTCGCCGTTGAGGATGATGGTGTCCTCCTTGGTGATGGTGATGGATCCAGTAGAGCCAAGCATCTCAGGTGTAGCCTTGTCGAGCTTGATGTCGAGCTCGTCGGTGAAGACGGTGCCCTTGGTCAAGACGGCAATGTCGCCCAGGATGGACTTGCGGTTGTCGCCGAAGCCGGGCGCCTTGACTGCGGCCACCTGCAGCTGACCGCGGAGCTTGTTGAGAATGCACACGGCGAGAGCCTCACCATCGATATCCTCTGCGATGATGACGAGGGGCCGGCGTGCCGAGGTGGAAGCCTCGAGAGCAGGAATGATGTCTTGGACGGCCGAAATCTTCTTCTCCGAGAGCAGAATGAGGGGATTCTCAAACTCGACCTTTTGGGCCTTGGCGTCAGTGATGAAGTAGGGCGAGACGTAGCCGCGGTCGAAGCGCATGCCTTCGGTGACCTCGAGCTCGTCTGACATGGTCTTGCCCTCCTTTACGGTGATGACGCCCTCCTTGGTGACCTTTTCCATGGCGCTGGCAATCATCTCACCGACGTGCCTGTCGCCATTGGCGCTGATGGTGGCGACCTGAGCAATCTCCTCGCTCGTGGTAATGTCGCGCTTGTTCTTCTGCAGGTATTCGACGACGGCGTCAACGGCAGCCTGGATACCACGGCGCAGGTCCATGGGGTTGCATCCAGCCGCCACATTCTTGACCGTCTCGGAGAAGATGGCGTGGGCAAGAACAGTGGCGGTGGTGGTGCCATCACCAGCAACCTCGTTGGTCTTGGAGGCGACGTCTTGTAATAATTGGGCGCCGAGGTTCTCAAACTTGTCCTTGAGACTGACGGCCTTGGCGACGGTGACGCCATCTGTTGGTGTGAGTGAGTGGATGAGGATATACATTGAAGTTGGCTACTAAACTCACCCTTTGTGATCTTGGGAGAGCCGAAGCTGGACTCGATCAAGACATTACGTCCCTTGGGACCGAGAGTCGTGGCGACGGCCTTGGCCAGCGTATCGACGCCCGACAGCAGAGAGGCACGGCCATCGACGCCGAACTTGAGCTGCTGTAAGGAAATTTTAGCAATCTGAGCCCCGGAACTCGAAGAATGCACAGCGAGCATCATCATACCTTGTGAGCGAACCGCAGCTGCTGTCCGAGGCCAGCACCAGAACGATACCGCGAGGCCGCCGAAGACAGGGCCGTGGCCCGAGCTCGAGAGCCCAATGCGCGCTGCATTTTGACTGCTAAAGTAGGATGAAGTGTCTGGGGAAGAGCAGCACTTTTGAGAAGAATACGGAGAGATGACGAGGGTTAGACGTAGAAAGACGAAGGAAAAGGCTTGCAGAAAAATATTCTCACGGGAAAAAGCTGCTGCGGTCAAGGACGGTAAGGATGTATGGTTTTTTTTCTCTCTTATCGATATGGACTACTAAATCCGGCTTAGCGCCATCTCCACAGAACTCTTCCACCCAATTCTACAAGCAACGACATGCTTCCCGACGTCGTCTCGACTGTTCCAGGAAGGCTTTTCAGCCTCGACGAGTCTTTGCTGGGGCTTGAGCGTTGTGCTTTGAGGGTCAATAGCGGGTACACATCTTCATGTATGTAGGTATGTATCATCACGCAGGCCGTTGCAACGGTCAAGGCTGTGGACCCTGGCTACGGAGTGTTCCGTCTGCACGTAGGTCAAGCATCAACACCATGGAGAAGATCGTATCGTAGGATTTCTCCATCCTATTTCCTGCAGCCACTATCTCATCTCTACCTATGTCCATGAATTCATCATCATGACGTCTTCCAACTTGCCTTCCACCAGTATATGCAGTAGTCTGCATCCCTTTTAACGCGTCATCCGTCGCCACATGGCACCGACGCTGCCAAATCTCTTGCGGTTCTCCTTACGAGAGCCCGCATTCTCCGAGAGCTCAGCCGAGCCCACATCCAGCGACATATCTTTTCCCTCATATCCCATGAATTCCTCGACAGTGTAGTGATCCATGGGGTTGTGCTGGAAGGCGGCAGAAGCTTGGAAAGCGACCTGCGACTTCTGATGACCAGCCGCGATCTCGCTGGTGACCGAGTCTTTGCCTTTCATGATGGCCTGGATGACAGCTTTGTTGAAGGACTCCTTGATGGCCTTGTCGATGGAGGTGGGCAGGTTGGCGATGATTTGCGTTAGAGCGCCGACGAGGTTGCATGCCGTCTCGAGTTTCTCTTGAGTTAATTTCTCGATCTGTGTAGTCGTGTCGACGAGGTTGCAAGTGGTCTTGAGATTCTCTTTGACCAATTTCTCGACATGTGCATTTGCGTTTGCAATCTTGGTCTGGGCGTCGACGAGGTTGCAAATGGTCTCAAGATTCTCTTTGGCAGATTTCTGGGTCTGCACATTTGCGTCTGCAACCTTGCTCTGAGCGTCGATGAGGTTGCAAGTTTTCTCGAGATTCTCTTTAACCGATTTCTGGTTCTGCACAGTCGCGTCTGCAATCTTGCTGTGAGCGTCGGCGAGCTTTGTCTGAAAGTTGATCATGTTGTTCTGGGTGTGCAAGAGACCGCTGTGAGACTCAACCAGGCTGCCCTGAGATTCAACAAGTTTGGCCTGAGCTCGGAGCTGGGCGCGGGACATTTCAGAGTGCTGAGCAATGTCGCGATACTGAAGGTCGATCTGGCGGCTCACGACGTCATTCTGCTCGTGAAGATCCTCCCACTCGCGGCTCGACTCGTTACTGGCCTGCTCGATGACGTTGCCGAGGACGTTGCCAACGTCGGTGAGGTCCTTGACAATGAGGCGAAGAGGTCCAAGAGCCTCGGCCACCTGATGTTCGACAGCCTCCTCAACAGCATCCTCAACAGCAGCGCGAATCTCATCAACATCCAACTTGTCCTTGGCCACAGGGTTGGCAATCTCTCCCTTCAAGCACTGGCAACTAGCAGCCCTAAGAGGCGCCATCTTCATCTCCTGCATCGCCTTGTGAAAACCAGGAGTCCAAATACCATCAAAGCCACCATCGCCGATGCCATTCTCAGCCGACGCCTCTCCCGCAAGAGCGCTGGTGATGCGCGCCTGAGTGACAGCAGCCTTATGAGTGGTATCCGCAGCGGCGAGACCACGTTTGGCGAAAAAGGGACTTTCCTCAGAGCGAATCCTCTTGGGAAGCTGAGCCTGCTTGCGAGCTTCTCCCATGGCAAGCTGGGCGGCGATGATGTGGCCGTCACTGGCCAGGAGGTTGGGTGCAGCTATTTTGGCGGGCATGATGAAGAGATACCTTTTTCCGATGATCGGAGGCAGCTTTGTAATGCGGCTTGCAAATATCAGACGAAAGCCTCTTTTAGAAGCTTCAAGAGAGGATCAAATAGATGAGAAGACGATGCAGTGGTTGAAGACGGATGGAATTTGGGATGCAGATGTGAAAATCTGCAGAGGGGTGGAAGGAAAAGTCTAGCTTTCTGCTGGCAGTGAAAAATAAATGGAAGTTGGCAGCTGCAAGTTCCGCTACCTAGCTATGACGACAATAGGGGGACAGTGGCTGGTCAATGGCGAGCAGGGCATTCGCCTACCTACATACATAGCTATGGGCCTACAGGCTGCCAGCTGCCAGCTGCCTGCCAGCTGCCAGGGAAAGGCCGGGAATTTCCCAGGCAGACTCACGTGGCTGGGCTACTTGGTTGTTTCTAGAGAAAAGGAATATATTATTGAATATTTGTTTGGACTCGAGGGGCCAGCTGACGATGCGTGCATGCGCGGAAGCTGCAAGATTATATCGACTACCTGAGCACTATTCTATGAAGAACAAGATGGAAACAAAATAGATCACAGAATATGACGCTACTTGGCAAGTTAATCCATGTCTGAGTATCACGGTTAGCAATCACGCTGCAAACGCTGGCGTTGCTGCGTGCCATGTTGCTGTGTCCTCGTCAGCGATGCAACGCCCTACCAACAACATAGCAAAGATGGGAGATGAAAATAACAGAATGTTGGACTGCTCTCCATGAGATCACGAGAACAAGTTAGCGTCACGCGTAAACGACAAAAGGGCGGGAAATCTCAATATATTCCTGGAATCACGTTCTCGTCAGAACACCACCTCGAGACTAAAGGCAACGTGAACCCGAGATATCCACACCGAGTCCCAGGTAAATACCCACCAGTAGCCATTTGGATTCCTCCATGCCATAGTGAGATAAACCCTTGGTCCTCCCTCACATCTCGTCGTCAGCCTCGGACTGGGGAGGGTCTGTCATGATCCTTGGTTAGCCCTCCGTCTGCAAGGGTCAGAAACACAGGCGAGGCACATACCAGACAGCTCCGACTCGTCCTCAGCCTTGACCTTCTTCTTCGAAAGGGGCTTCTTCTTGGTGACGACGACTTCAGCATCTGAATCGACGTCGGCTAGCTTACGCTTCTTGGCAACGGGCAGCTTGTTGCGACGGCTGCTCCTCTTGACGGGCGATGGCTGGGGCGTCGACTCGACATCCTTACCGTCGTCGGCGCCAGTCGTTCGCTTGGACGTGACGCCATAAGCCTTGACCAGGCGCTCGTATCGCTTTCCACTGCGTTGAAGGGTTAGGCAGTGTGAGAGGAGGGATGTTTTGGGTTACTTACGCGGCAGCCTTAGAAACGATGCCAAGCTCCTTGGCGACGGCGTCGAAATCTGGCTGAGATGAAGATGTTAGACATAGGATGTACGCGAGAGGCTTCAGGAAGGGACGAGAGAGCTCACCTTCCCAGCGTTCGCGTGGTTGATGCAGCACACGAGGAATTTCACCTGTTCAGCAGGGTCCTGCTTCGACATGGTGACGACGTATCTTGAACTATGCCTCGATCGTCAGAACGAGGTGCTTGTCATTTGAGGCATCGCTCTGGGTGCTTTGAGAAGGGAGAGGAGGAAGGGGAGAGAGAGGATCATGTTGACGCCATGTCGACAGACGCGACGACAGACGACGACAGACGACGATAGACGAATACAGACAAAGACAAGAGAGACGAAAGAGTAGAACATACCTCAAGAGCCAAGGGATAGCAGATCAGAAAGCGAAATGCCGAGTCGAAGAAAGTGTCGAGAGTCAAGCACGCAACGAACAAGAGATCTCCCCGAAAGCACAGCAGAGCAAGAAGAAGAAGAAGAGTGTTTCCCCACAACGCGGTCACGACGCGGCCAAGAAAAAACAACAAAAGCCTTAGAGAACGGAAGCCTAGACGGTAGATGCTCGGGGCGGACCGTTTCCCGCCTCCTCCCACCGTCCGTTTCCTAGGGGACAGCTGCAGGCTTAGATGAGAGCTTACGCGTCCTCTGTTGGTTTCGACGGCAGTGTCCGCATGGAGACAAGGGCCTCGCCTAGGGGATGGGGCCTGGACTGGGGGGGAGGGACGCTGCTGTGCAGGCGCTGGGAGGGTCCTGGGGGAGGGTCCTGGGGGAGGGCTGCTGGGTAGGTATGTGGCTATTGCTCTACTGTTGTTCGTGAGAGTTGTTTGGTCTGCTGGACCTCGTCTTGGGGCTTGGGGTGGACCTTGGCTTTACTTTCAGGGGGCGTAGTGGGTGACGGCCAGGGGAGAGGGAGGATACGATGGCGGTTATCTTCATGTCCATCTGCTTTCATCTTGTCAGGCAGCATCTCGAGATCCAGGTGAGCTGCTTCTTGGCCGTCATGGTGTTTCATGAGGCCTTGGCCTTGACGTCAGTGTATTCCTTTTTGTTCTCGTCTGCCATGTGGACGTGGTGGTTACACCGTCTTTATTTCAGGCCATGTGCTTGATGGTTCAGAGGCCCATGACGCTCTTCTCGTGCCATCATCTCCCATCAACGTGGTATTTCCCCTGAAGGACCTCGTCTAGCTCTATCCTGCTCCAACCAAACCAGCCTGCCGCTTCTCATCCTGGAATCCCAAGCACAAATAGCCACCGTAAAAGCAAAGCTCAAGACAGTCTAGACCTCGTAGGCATCCCCATCCTCCTCATCAGCCTTGACAACGTCGTCATCATCCTCAGCCTTGATAACATCGTATTCCTCGTCGTTGTCATCCTCATCCTCCTCAGCCTTGACCACCTTCTTCCGAGGAGCCCTCGTCTTCTTCACTTTGCTGACTTTGCCATCCGTGCTCTTACGCGGCGTGCCTGGCTGCTGCTGGTCGCGCCATCCATGTCGAATCGACATCTGGCGGAAGCGCTCCTTGGCACTCTTGGCGTTCTTGAGGCCCATATCTTGGGCGACTTTGTCCCAGTTGGCGTCTGGCTTGTTCAACATGTTGTCGAAGACGGCTTTGATGAAGCGAAGCTCCGAGTTGGTCATGCCCTGGGGAGTGTCGCCTTCGTTTGCGCCGGCGGTGGCTTCCTTGGGAGGCATACTTGCGTGTATGGATGGGTGTGTGTTTGAGTAGTTGAATGCTTTTCTTTGTAGGTTGACCCGTCAGTGAGAGGCACAGTCAAGATAGATGGCACGGAAAGTTGAGACGAGACGGAAACTATGGCACAAGATGGGAGAAGAGGAGGAGAGAGAGCGAGGACAGTAGAAGAGACTGTAAGCAGCAGCAAACACAAACACACCTTGACCAAAATATCGACTTCTCGCGCTTCGGCTCTGATGAGGTAGCGAAACGAATCTCAGCGATGCAAGGTGAAAGAGTCGAGATCTCGAGGGGCGTACCGACTTGTAGGCAGCAGGTCACGAGGGCGTGTCGATAGCAACCAGACGAGGAAGCAGCCCGTTTACCACGATGGAAACGGAGGCAGAGAGTTGCCGTCAGCGGGAAACTGGGTGAGATGGCTGAGAGACAGCTTGAATACGGTCTCACGGCTCTTGGGCCATCAAAGGACGCTTTTCGTGTTATCTTGGCTGGCTGGCTTTGCCTGGGCCATCTATCTACCTACCTGGAATACTATTCTATGGTGGTAGTCGTTTCCTTTTCCCCCCTTGTCCGTCTAGATGACATCGTCGTCGGCAAACATCTCCTTCATCTTCATTGCTTCGTCAAACTCGCACGGGGCCTCATAGGTCATCTTGTCAGGCGACTCACGCTTCAAGAGCTGATCCAGCATCCCGTCCTGCTCGTCCAAGGTGCCCTCAGGCTGCTGAGGCTCATCTTTGACTTGGACGTCTTCTTCCTGCTTGATTCCCTTGGCGCGGGAGCCAGCCTTGGCACCGCCGCGAGGAGTCCTCTTACCCGCCTTGCTGGGAGTCTTCTTCACGGGGGTTTCCTCCGAGTCAGCCGTCGGCTTGGTGGGCGTCTCCGTCTTGCCCTTGTTGACTCGCTTGGGTGCCTTGGTGGGTGTTTCAAGCGTGGAAGAGGCGGCGTCGCGCTTCTTGGTCGAGGTTCGGACCGAGGAAGCGGGCGTTGTTTCCATGGTGGAGCTGATGCCCAGCTTGCGCTTGATCTGCCCGAAGCGAACCTGGAATCCCATGTTAGCGAGAAGATGGATAGAAGGAAGAAAGATATCGTCACTTACCCTGGCAACGTCGGCCGATTTGAAGCCCTGCTCCTTGGCAACGGCATCCCAGTCGATATCCGCCTTGTTGCGCGTAAACTTGACGATGGCGAAGAAAAACATAGCCTCAGAAGGTGTCGGCTCCTTCTTGGGCGTCGAAACCTCGGTGTTTCCGTCCATGGTGCTCATGGCTTCTCTTTTCACAAGCTTCCGAGTCAGTTAGCCTGCCCTCTTTGAACCTCTGCTTCCTGATCCTCCTCAAGATACAAAGCCACCAAGCAAGCCACGAAGAAGGAAATGAGAATGAGCGGCGAAATAGCAATCGACGTGACCAGAAAGACGAGCCACAGGATGGAAAGAGGATGCAGAGCCCACCAGCCGAGTCCGATGAGGGAGAAAAACAGCCAAAGGAGAGCAAGGTGGTAAAGGAAAATCCAGAGCATGAGCGGCAGCAAGGAAATAAATAACAAAACAACCCCTACCGATGGGTCTCTGTACCTTGCTTTGCTAAGGTGGAAACTTTCCCAAGACTGTAGACGCGTTTCGTGGTCCGTTTAGATGATGGGAAACGTTGGCTCAACTCAGGCACCGTTTCTGCACGAGGCTGTAAGGGGATGGTGTTGGCGTCGAGGTTTTTTTTTTTTTTAAAGACGAGGTGGAAAACGGGTTCCTTGAAATTGCAGTTGCCTTGCCAGCTGGCGAGCCAACGGTCTGTTGTGTTTGGCTGCTTTTCGGCTGCTTCAGCGGGTAGGCGGCTCTTCTTTGGCTCTGTTACTTGGCTGGGGGGGGGGGGGGGGGAGAAGGGAGCTCTGGGGACATTTTTACTTTAAGTTGGGTGTGAGAGGTGTGTGAAGCGTTTGCTTATGGCCATCAAGGAGCCCACGCGTCAGCCATAAACAACGTCCGGGCCCAACAGACTAAAGCGAAAATCGTATTGCCTCCTTTGCTTTAAAAAAAAAAAAAAATACACACAAATATCAATGTGATGAATCAAAACAGACTAAACTACGTATGAAGTATG
>NJES01000483.1:0-14512 GCA_002591395.1 Ophiocordyceps camponoti-rufipedis | reverse complement strand
GGTGGTTGTGTGCAGGGAGAGGGCGGCATGCGGGATTGGGCAGGGACTGGAGGACAGACCCAACGCGCGGGCGGTCGGCCTTCGCACTCGACTCGATGGCAATGAGCCGCTTCCACCAGAGCCTGAGATGAGATGCGATTCCGGCCCAGCGACGGTTGCAAGGCGTAATGCTGCGGATGAGGCGGCCAAAGGGGAGAACTTAGGGAATGGACGCTGTCCTGGGCCGCCCGAGCAGGTACTACAGTCCTTGTCTTGCCTGCGCCGACGCTAAGGCTGGTCGAGGAAAAGTCTAAACCCGCGCACGTGACCAGGCAAGGTTGTCGATGGCCTCTCGCTGCTCCAGTGCTCAGGCTCTCATTTGGCCCGCCACCAACAGCATGTAAGGGAGACGTCCATGCCAAGGGACGTAACTCGAGAGAGTCTGTCGATCCCTTTTACTGTCTGTCTGTCACTCTCGGGCCCGTCATTGCCGACTGCTTCACTCTCGGGCTCGACTACCAGGTCCTCGCTTCCGGTGCAATACCAATCAATACAAGGAGCAGCTGTTCGTCGACTCAACCTATCGATTCAAAATACACACACACCTTCTCTGCTCATCTCCCGCTCACTTGGCCCGCGCGAGACCAACGGCGCCCTTTTCCAGGTCATAGACAGAATAGTACCTCCTGAGGAAAGCATCTCCCAGAATCGCCAGCGGGCCCGCCGGCGCCGGAATGTCCATGCCGGTAAACGTCGAGATGCACGTCCCCGAGATCTCGAGGATGTAGTCCTTCGCAGGCAGGCTGTAGTTGGACCCGGCCATGGTAAACGTCACGTCGGGCAGCGAATCGCGCTTGGCGCAATCGAGCGTGTACTGTCCGTTCCAGCCCTTCTTGGCTCCGATCTCGGCGTTGAGCATCTCGGCGATGCT
Organism: Ophiocordyceps camponoti-rufipedis; assembly: GCA_002591395.1. Taxonomy (NCBI): domain Eukaryota; kingdom Fungi; phylum Ascomycota; class Sordariomycetes; order Hypocreales; family Ophiocordycipitaceae; genus Ophiocordyceps; species Ophiocordyceps camponoti-rufipedis. The sequence continues at coordinate 13,602 of NJES01000483.1, read as the reverse complement.
GCTAGGAAGCACGTTGAGCGAAGTGCCCGTGTCCAGGATGATGCCCGTGTTCTCCATCTGAGCCACCTCTTTGCCAAACGCCAGCGCGTCAAAGTCGACCTCCCAGTAAGCCTTGCGACGGAGGGGAATGTACTCGATCTTGCCCTCGTAGTGGTCCTTGTCCACTCCGCCAAAGATGGCCTCGCTGCCCTCATCGCCGCCGGCGAGGTAAAATGCGAAGACGGGCTTGTCCAGCAGCTTCTGCGACACCATGTTGTAGAACGGAGGCACGATGTGGTTCACGGCGATAGTATCGTAGCCCAGACCGAGGATACCGTCGAAACGACCAAAGGCAAAGGCCAGGCCAGGCTCGCTGGTCGCCTCAGCAAAGAGCTGGTCCTTGATGTGAAGGTCGCCAATCGTCATGGTGTCCTGCGACACGAAACCAGATAGGCTGCCAGAGCCATAACGAATCTTGAACTCGGACCCGTTCTTATGGAACGACGATGACGACGACGAGTCGTACTTGGAGTGCAGGAAGCAGGCGATGCTGCTGCATTGAGACGATGGGACCCAGAGGTTGGAGCTGCCCGTGTCCAGGACCACCTTGAAAGTCTGGGGCGGAGTGCCAAGGGTGATCTCGGAGAAGTCTGCGTCGTCATCGTCAGCGCCTGGCAAAACCTTGAACTTCACATGCAGCTAAGCTTACACTGCGCGTTCATAAAGTTGGTGACGGGGACCGGGTGAAGTCCGTCGACGAAAACCGGCGATGAGTCAAACATGGCCTCGACATGAGTCTTGGGCCGGGCGCCAAGCGTCTTCTGCGCCTGATGCGGATTTCCGTACTTGTGGCGAAGGCCCTCGATCTGGGCGTCGATGGAGGACCCCTCCTAGAGGACCATCGTCAGCCTTCTGCCAACGTCGGTGCGCGGCAGTAGGGCCTTGGGGGACATACCAGCTGCTCCGCCAGGGAAATCTTCTGCAGCTTCATCCTGTGAACGCCAGCCTGCGCGCACGCGGCCAAGCTGGCCGCTACGACGAGGGAGCTCTTCATGCTGACTGAGTGGGTAGCTTGACGGGTGGCGAATCTGTCGGAGAGATGCAGCTGGACCGCGGCCGGTGAAGGCCAGAGACAGACGAGGGGGAGAAGGGACGATAAATAGAGGCGATGGAAACGCGCTGGATAGAACGGAGACGCGGGTAGCAGAGGCTTGGGACAGAGGCGGTATTGAAAGGGGGGGGTGGATGGATGTGTTGTTGTCGGGAAGCGGGAGGTGGAGGAAGGAGAAGGACGGAATGTGCAGCGCGGTTTCATTGAGCGCTACCACCTCTTTTACTGGATGGACTCTTTAGGCCCTCTACTGCTCCAGCTATGGACCCCGGGTAGGCGGATCCACCTCCCACGGGTCCATCCATTCCCCACAGTGCAGCACTGCAGCACCAGCCGGAGCGGGAGTTGAGGCAGGCCTCGGGATGTCTTTGTCCACTGATCTATTCGTTCTCCTCCATCAGGCGCAGATGCAGAGAAACCATTGTACGAATACGGCCACGAGTGAGCATAGCCTCAGCAGAGATCGGAACTGCTGCGGTGGCGAGACTGTTTACTGCAGGTACCTGTCGTCCGCCCTTCGTATCGTGGCCCTCTTCTCCCGACCTTGTCTAGCGGCGCGGATCATCAGACTCGAGAGTTCACAGGAGAGGTACGAATACACGGAACCTGCTAAGAAACCTTGCAGCACGACTATTCCCGCATGCAGCAACTAACAGATGGAGCTACGACGAACCAAGGGTTCTAGATAGTGTCCTCGTGCACCGCTAACCTGTCTGACCCTCGGAGCTCTCCGTCTCAGGTATCTCCAGATATTCCGCACCAGATAAGGTCCCGGGGCGCGTCTCTTTTCTCCCCGACGGACGCATTCCCGACCTCTTCCTTCATCTTCTGAGCTTCTCCAAGCTCACCATGACCAACTGAATACCTGCCTAATCGTTCGACTAACAGAAGTGCCTGGCTCGCCGAACGACACCCTCCCTTGAGGCGCACAAGACGACTGGCCGTCCCTTTGTCTACTACATATTCGTACATGCGTCTGTCTACCTATTCATGTCTCGCACGCCTCGCGACGCCACCATCATCATTCGTCGACAACGCGTTTCTTCAAGCCCTCGTCGCGTATCGGCGCCCAAGCATGTGCATACATGCCTGCCTCCCTACCAACCCGTCTACCTCAACCCTCGAGGCCAGCACACCTCGACCGATGCGACGGCGGTTCGAGCTGTCGCCACGAGCTTCCTGATCCATATGGAATTTTTCCCTTCTCTTCTCGGCTTCCTTCGGGCTTCTTGCCTTGGAGCGACGAGCCCGACATGAGGGCACACCATCTCGACACTTCCAGGCCGGGAAGGCGTTTCCATCCAGCCAAAGCCCTTCTGTCCAGCTTCACATCTGTCCGCTCTTAGACGCCGGCACGCATCATCCGAGCTTAGCGTGTCATTGCTTGCCGAGTAGCCTCTCATCCGAGCTTGCCTCGTAGGGCATCCACCTCCCTCTGCAGGGCGTCCAAGTCTGCTAGGATATCGGATCCCTTTCCGTCGTCTGTCGCCCCGTCGACACTCGCCACTCCCTGTGTAGGCGCCGTATGAGTCGGTTCCTCGTGCCTCGTCGACGCGTCCACGCTTTCGATGCTGCCGCCCCGCTGTCTCGGAGGCGGTGGCGGCGGTGGCGGCGCGGCTCCGTCCAGCGCGCGTCGGCCGTTGCTCTCGACACTGCCAACGCTCGTACGCCTTCTTATGGATGAATTGCGCGTCGGCGGCGGAGGCGGAGGGGCTGCAGCTTTCGGGGTCTCGAACTGGCCATCATCGTGTGCCGTCACGGGTAATGGTCGCTGATCATCGCTTTCCTGAGGCCGCGAAGGCGTCGAAGGAGGTTGGGAAGATGGCGCGGCCGGAGGAGACGTTGGCGTAGATAACCGCGGTCTGCGCGGAGGCGGTGGGTTCGGCGCCCTGCCGCTTTGCCGCGAGCCATCTGTTCGCGAGGGCGTCTCGACTGGGGAAACTGAAGTCGGCAAGTCATCAGTGGACACCTTGAGTGAACTCGAAGCCGTGCTTCTGCTCTCCGTCCTGCCGTGGCCCCTTCGCGGAGGCGGCGCTGGAGCAGACTTTCTCCTGTCACTCGGTTGCGTCGATGCGGCCCGCTGCGGCTCTGGCTCTGGTACTTGGTCTGTCCCGATTTCTTGCCCCGAGACACTTTCCGTTCCTTCTGGCTCGGTATCAAGACCGCCCCCGAGGCTGACCGTGCTCTCCCTCAACGACTTTCCATGGCGTGAGCTCGGAGGTGGCGGTGGGGCCCTCTTGTCCCTGGCCGTAAATTGTGAGACATTGGTGGGCGACGTCAGAGCATCGTCGCCGTCGGTTGATGATGCTCTGGAGGATGACGACTTGCTATCGTCGGCGATGTCGTCCACATTGCCCGTCAGCAGCAGGCGCCTGAACGAGTCGACATTGAGCGACTGCGTCGAGGCGTTTCCAACCTTGAGAGCATATCCCTCGCTCTTCCGCTGGCTTTGTAGCTCCTTTGAACTTTCTAGATCTTGCAGCGTCTTGCTAAAGGGGTTCAGCGGCGGAGTGGCCTGCGTCGTGCTTCCCCTCGGCGCCACAACGGGCGGAGACGAGTTTACGCTTTCTTCGTCGCTGACGGCCGGCCACGATATAGCGAGGGAGCTCCCAGGAGGGTGATGGTCTATCAACGAGTTGGCCATCGCATTGTCGTCGATGGCCGTCGGCCACACGGGCGAGTCAGGCGACAGCGGAGGCGGCGACAGCACGCGGACCTTTTTAACGGTCCTGGGCTTCCCGCTTAGAGAGAGGGGCGAGCTGCTGCGTAGACTCGACTTTGCAGGCGACGGCGTCCGCGTCTTGGCCGTGTCGATGGCCTCGACCGTCTTCTTTCGAAAGGGGTTCGACGACATGGCCCTTTTGCGCCGGTGGGAGGGTACCCACTGATGACACGTCGCAGCCGTCGATTCTCAGCGATCGATCGACAGAGCCAGACCGTTATTCTTCTCTGCTCGACAGATAGAGGGCGTAAGAGAGAAGAGGCGGAGAAGTCTGCGGGAGTGACGGAGTCGATGACGCACCGGCCGGCTCCAGGCACGTGGCGAACTCGTAAAGATGGCGGGCAATTGACGTGTCAGCTCGCAAGACGGGCCGGAAGTCTAGCGACGATGTTCCTCGGGACTCTCCCGGAGGCTTCGCGCGCCCACCCGAGAGACTCTCCTGTTCCTGACGATACCAGGAGCGGTAGGCCATCAGCGGGGCGGGAGAGCGTCACCTGCTTTGACCCCGTCCGCCAGCCTACCCGGCACCCGAGGCCCGCGGGGCTACCCTGTAGCAGAAGCGTCGCAGCACCTAATCGGCCGGCGCCGTCGCCACGCTGCGACTGCGCGCGAGACTGCGACAGATGGCTGAGCTGGGCGGCATTTCCCGTCATGTATGTAGGTATTCGTAGAGAAGTTTCTTATCGACTGGCCGGCTGGCACTGGGGCTGCTGCTGCGGGCTTCGTTGGCATTCTTATGCCACCAATCACCATCCTTACCTAACTTCCAGGCAGACTGGCATTGGGATAGACGAATAGTGGCTTCGTAGACTCATCAGGCCGTGCTACGAAATAAGGAACAAAGCAGGCAGGACGTGTTCCGCCTGCGGAAAAGACGGGATGACGACGCCCACCAAACACAGGCCACAGATGCCTTTCTCTGAGTCATGAGCGCGGTTTCAAACAACCAAACACTCAACTTAGAGTCAACAAGAGTTGGGCGAGGACCCCTACCCTACACCACGACTGGCTCCACCTTTGATCTCCAGGGTAGGCCCTCAGCGTTGTTGGCTGGACCACGTGCCAATGGCCCGACGCTACGCGACATGTCGGCATTCCATGGTGACTAACAGGCTAACAGCACAGGTTGTAAACAACCGCGTCGCGAATCCCAGACACCGGCTCCAGACGCCATGGTCGGGAACAAACAAAGGGGCAGCAATCAGACAGCCAGTCCGTAAATCTCTTGGAAACAAAAGTGACCAGTGGCACGTATAAATACACGTCGCGTTCGATGACGGCCGTGCCTTTTGCCGGCTCGGCCTCGCGACAAGGCCCAACGCTGCCATGCCTCCCTCCCACCCTCCGAGCGAGACAGCCTCGACCGGACCCAACGTATCCCCCGAAGCTCGCCAGGGAGAATACATGGGGAGATACGAATCAAAAAGAAACCAAAAGGCTCAATTCCAAACATTCCCGCCAAACCGATTCAGAAGGACCCCTCCCTCGCGTCTCCCGGGCGTGACCAGCCCAACCCCTGAACGCCGTACGTAGAATATGGTCGGGCGAGTAGACAAGAACAAGATGAAAATACGCGCGTTACGCCTTGGCGGCGGATCCCGAAGCCTTTCTGGATGTCGTCGTCTTCTTGGGTGTCGCCTTCTTGGTGGCGGCGGGCTTTACCGTCTTGGTCACGCGGCCAGACTTGGTCTTGGTCATGACAGTCTCAGGCTTCTCGGGCTGCGCGAAGACAGGTTAGTCCATGTACGGAAGACGCCAGAGAGTCGCGACACAAATCTCACCTTGGGGGCAGCGGCGGTGGTGGTGGCGGCGGTAGCAGCAGCAGCCTTCTTCGGGGTCGCCGTCTTCTTCGGGGTGGTGGTAGCAGCAGCCTTCTTGGGGGCTGGAGCAGCAGCCTTCTTCGGCGCAGCGGCGGCCTTCTTTGGCGCGGGCTTCTTGGGCGCAGCCTCGGTCTTCTTCACAACAGGCTTCTTGGGGTCGGCCTTTTTCTTGGCAAGCTTGGTGCCGCCGGAGGGACCCTTGGGTTGGGCAAAGACGCCCTTTTCGACGCCATTCTTGAGCGCCTTGTTGAAGAGAGAGTCGAACATGTTGTCCGACACGTTGAGCTGGTTATTCGCCTTGACATACTTCTTCAGGGACTGCCGACTGCGACGGGGGTCAGCAACGAGTAGACGGGAGAAGTCATTCGCGTCAACACACACCTGGAACCGTTGCGATCCTTAAGCTGTAGACAGGCTAAGGCGTCAGCACAAGTCGACATGCAGGTGGTGAACGCGTCACCCGGGCGGGGGAATCAGAGGCGCCAGAAGAACAACGTACGTTGACGATGGCATCGATGATCATGTCCTGCGGCAGGTTAGTAAAGACGCGACAAAGACGACGACGAATGCGACTGACCTGGTAGCTGGCGTGAGCAGGCGCAGGCTTGGCAGCTGGCTTCGCGGCCTCGACCTTCTTGGGCGGCATGGTGTCTGTTGGTGGGAATGGAGAGACGAATGGATGAGAGACGAGAGAGATGGAAGAGCGGAAGAGAGAGAAAGAGGGATACAGAGAAATGGCAGAGAAAGCTGGCTGTAGTCGGAGAGTCGAGAAGGGGGGGGGAGCAGAAGAGTCGGAGCTAACGGTGGGCGCGCGCGGAGGGATGGGGGCTGTTTATATACCGGGCGGGGCGAGACCGCAATCAGTACCACAGCTCGTCCACGGGCCTGCTCTGCTTCCTGTTATTAGTGCGAGCCGAGCCGGTACCAATTCTCATCAGCGAGGGGACCCGGAGAGGGCCGAAGAGAGCGCGGGCAAGGCATCGGAAGGGGGTCCGGCGACCCTCCTCTTTTTTTTTTTTTTTTTTTCCCCCTCTCTGTTCTGTTCGTTCCCTGCGGCTCCTCGTCTCGTGTGTTGTTGCTCGCCGCCGCTCTCTCTCTCTCTCATAATAACCGTGACATGCCAATCTGTTGTTGAGCCATGGATTTTCCGTCCATCATCTTTTTTTTCTTGTTCGTTGGCTCGCTGACGTTGCCCCCCCTTCCCTCTTCCTCTTCCTCTTCCCCGTCTGATCTGGCATCCTCTCCCCTCTCCTCTCAGCCCAGCCCTCTTCTTCACCATCCTCTCTCGCCTGTCCATGACTCATTCGTCGCCTCCCCACCCTCCTCGACACTCAAGGTTTTGCGCTAGATTGTGAAGCTGCCTCTCTTCCAACGTGCTGTGTTTTGGCTGGCCATCCGTTGTCGCGCTCCTTGCTCTTTGGACGTGGTATCGTCTCCCCCTGTTTAGGTAGTCATCTCGTGCCAGCAGCCCGCGTTCTCCGTCGGTTATTCTCCTGCGGCCGCGTGAGGCTATTCCCGTCTCCCACCCAACCCAGCCGCTCTTTGTCGTGGAACGCGCCACCCATTCGTACCCTCCCCCTTTTCATTACCCTCTTCCGTCAGCCGCCTTGACACCTGACGACGCCGTTCCCACCATCGGGCTCCCGTCGTCATTCACCGCTTCGGCCCAACCGTCTCAGTTGTTTCTTTCTCTCTCTCTTTCAGCTTCGAACGCGATGGCGTCCGCCTGTGTTACGGAGCGTCGCGATGGCTTCAGCAAGACATACGCCATCATCAGTCCATTCCCTCTCGTCGCCACCCCTTTCCCCAGTAGATCGCATCGTGATTCGCTCCATTCTGAGCTTACTTGTCCACATCCACGAGGCCTTGGTGTCTGTAGCCATAGCTTTGCCGGTCAATCCCAGCGAGAGGCTGTGCCCCCTTCCGTCTTAGCTCTTCCTCCCATCACGCGACGAAATTTCAAATTCCGAGCGTGGATGAGCGAGCCTTCGACTTACACGCGTCGGACCGTTGCTGTCCCGCACACGTGACTAAAAGCTGCGTAGTTCTCGTCACGACTCACCATGGGCCCCATCCAAGACAGTCCACTGATGGCCGTCTCCAGCAGGCGATAGTCCGTAACTGGGCACGGATGTCTTGTCATAGCGTGTAAAGTGCCGAAACTTTCAATAAACAACCGTCAAGCTAGGCGCTGGTTGACGGGAATCGCGTTGAAACGTCGATACTTTCTTGACGGGAAGGGGAAGTGCAATTACGAATATTCGCACATTGATCGCAATCGTAATCGGGATAGGAGCTGATACCTGACAGTGCTCAGGCAACTAGATCACTGTGCGTCTCACACTCCTGCAATAGCAACGCCTCTTTGGGATAAACTCTTGAAGACGTCAACTGCTAGCAATCACATGAGTAGCCCACAGCAAGTTTCATAAACCCCAGAAAATTACAAAAAAAAAAACAAAAAAACCTGGACGATCCTTCAACTCTACCAGCCCTCGTTCAACACCTCTCCCGAGCGGGATGGGGCAAAGGTACCTCAGTACTCCCCGAGATCGGCCAGCATCTGTAGACTTGTGAGTCAAGAAAACGCAGAGAGCCTTTCAAGGTTGTCATGACCAACCGCTCTCCTCTCCTTTCCCTCTCACGCCTGCTAAGCAGACTCTCGCAGCCCAAGATGAGCGGATATCCTTCCATTCTCCTTCGGGCCGAGCAGAAGCCTCTGGAGCACCGATCCTTTTCGCCCGCCGTCATCCGCTCTCTGGTCGAGGCCGGCTACCGAATCAGCGTCGAGCGCTCCTCCACAGATGCCAATTTCAAGCGAATCTTTGAAGACGCCGAGTATGAGGCCGCTGGAGCGACTCTGGTTCCTGCCGGCATGTGGCCCACTGCAGCGCCCGGCACTCTGATCTTGGGCCTCAAGGAGATTCCCGAAGCCGATTTCCCTCTCATAAATGATCACATTGCCTTCGCCCATTGCTACAAGAACCAAGGCGGCTGGCAAAAGGTTCTCAGCCGCTTCCCGCGTGGCGGCTCCGTCCTCTACGACCTCGAGTTCCTCGTCGACGAGCAGGGACGGCGCGTCAGTGCCTTTGGCTACCACGCTGGCTTCACGGGCGCCGCCCTGGGCATCAAGACGTGGGCCTGGCAATTGTCCCACCCCGCGGGCGACAAGTTACCTTCGGTCGCGAGCTTCACCGACGGCAGGGGATACTACCTGAACGAGGCAGAGCTGGTTGCCCAGATCCGCAAGGACGTCCAAGATGGCGAGAAGGCGCTCGGCCGCAAGCCTACCGCCATGGTGCTGGGCGCTCTGGGTCGGTGCGGAACGGGTGCCTGTGACCTGTTTGTCAAGGCCGGCATCCCCGAGGAAAACATCACCAGATGGGACCTGGACGAGACTCGAGGGCGGGATGGGCCGTACGAGGAGATTGCCCGACACGACATCTTCCTCAATGCCGTGAGGCGCTCCTTGTTTTTCTTCGTCTCTTTGAAGCTGTGTTGACGTTGAAGCGCAGATCTATCTCTCGAAGCCGGTCCCTCCCTTTGTCAACGGTCAACTCTTGTCCAAGGCCGGCCGCAAGCTGTCAGTCGTCGTCGACGTTTCTTGCGATACGACAAACCCCCACAACCCGATCCCCATCTACGACGTCAACACCACCTTTGACGACCCCACGGTGTTGGCCCAAGTCGAAGGAGATCAAAACTCGGGTCCGCTGACCGTCATAAGTATCGACCACTTGCCGTCGATGCTACCACGTGAGGCCAGCGAGGCCTTTAGCCAAGGACTGCGCGAGTCTTTGCTGCAGCTCAAGGATCGCAAGACATCGCGTGTCTGGGCGGATGCAGAGAAGCTGTTTCATGACAAGGTTGCGCTGCTGCCTCAAGATATGCGGCGGAGTGCTGCCTAGTTGGCCTTGAGTCTTGTTGTAGGTATGCAGTTATATATTGCGGTTTTGGACAGAAGATGTCCATGGACGTACAAACACATGCACACAATCTCGACAACCTACGAATAGAGATTTGATGCCAGTTGTAGAAGCCTGAAAGAGGACCCTTTTGTTCTCCAAGTTGACCCTCCAATTGCCTCAAGTACCTCTTCATCGTCAACCGACGGCGGGTCCCGCGTCATCGTCGTAAGGGATACATTCTTCGAACCGGAGCCCACAAATGCCCGATCCGAGAAAGCCAATAAGAACGAGGCTGGCCAACCGCCCAGCAAGGACAACGCCAATCAGGCAAAAAGGCCAGCGAGGCACGATCGCACCGCCGGCAAATCCAGCCCTGGCAGCAGCAGCTGTCGGACGCCATGGTGGAAGCTGTCGTCGGTCGCTAATCGCCTCTGCCGTTTCCGCTTTCTCGCCTCCGCAATGTCGTCCGACTACTCGCAGTATCACGCCCTCGGCCAGGGCGTGGGAGGCGACCCCAACGATCCGAACCGCCAGCGAGCCTTCAGCCCGGGTCAGCCGCCTTTCCCGCCTCAGGGAGCTCCCCATGCGCCGCAGTTCGGAAGCCAGCCGGTCAGCCCGGGCTTTCAGATGGCCGATGCGTCGCCGCTCGCCGCGCAGATGGCTGGTATGAGCCTGGCGCCCGCCGCCGAAGCACCGAGCAACAACACGCGCAGGAAGAAGAGAGACCGTCATGCCCATCACACGGTCGAGCCGACCGGCTCTTCGCAGGCCTTTAACGGCTTGCCGCCTCCGGGCGTTCCCGGAAGCCAGTTCATCCCCGCCGGCGCCGGCTTCGGGGCTCAGTTCGGAGACGTTCAGCAGGGCGCTTCTGCTCCCTACTCTCACGTCAACCCAAACCAGTTTCCCGTCCCCGTCGGGGCCTCGTTCAGCCCGGGAACACCAGGAAGTTTTATAGGTGGCAACGGCTCTACCGATGATGCGGCGACCACCATCGCACCGGCCGGCGCCTCCAAGCTCTCGCAGGACGACATGCCCAGCGTGCCTCTCGCCCGAGACGCGGCCCGGCAACACTACATCAGGAACGTCTATGCCACCATGGACCGCCACGTCCCACCACCCTCGACCGTCCCCTTTGTGGCCTTTGATCAGGGCAACGCCTCGCCCAAGTTCGCCCGCCTCACATTCAACAATATCCCCGCCACGGCGGACGGCTTGCAAGCCACGGGCATCCCTCTCGGCTTGCTACTTCAGCCACTCGCACCCCTGCAGTCAGGAGAGCCCGAGATCCCCGTCCTCGACTTTGGAGAGACCGGCCCCCCGCGATGCCGCCGGTGTCGGGCCTACATCAACCCCTTCATGATCTTTCGCTCGGGCGGCAACAAGTTTGTCTGCAACCTCTGCACGCATCCCAATGACACGCCTACCGATTACTTTTGTGCCACAACGCCGCAGGGTGCTCGGATCGATCGCGACCAGCGCCCGGAGCTGCATCGCGGCACTGTCGAGTTCGTGGTGCCCAAGGAGTATTGGACGAGGGAACCCGTCGGTCTGCGCTGGCTATTCGTAATAGACGCCACTCAGGAGTCTTATAACAAGGGCTTCATGGAGACGTTTTGCGATGGCATCCTGAATGCCCTGTACGGGGGCGAGGAGGAGGAGGAGGAGGAGGGGGCCAGCGAGCCCAAGAGGAGGATACCGGAGGGCGCCCGGGTCGGCTTCGTGACTTATGACAAGGATATTCACTTCTACAACATCAACGTGAGTCCTCCCCTTTTATCTCCCAGATTCTTGTACTCCGAGCCGCGATTAACCTGTAATGGGTGATGTAGCCACGGCTAGATCAGGCGCAGATGATGATCATGCCCGACCTAGAGGACCCCTTTGTGCCACTCAGCGAGGGCCTGTTCGTCGACCCTTACGAGTCCAAAGCTCTCATCACGTCCCTGCTGGCCCAGCTGCCGGACATGTTCTCCGTCGTCAAGAATCCGGAGCCGGCGCTGCTGGCGTGCCTGAACTCGGCACTGGCGGCATTGGAGAGTACGGGCGGTAAGATTGTGTGCGCCTGCTCGGCGCTGCCGACGTGGGGACCGGGTCGTCTGTTCATGCGGGACGACGGTAACCATCCGGGCGGTGAGATGGACAAGAAGCTGTACTCGACCGAGCATCCGGCGTGGAAGAAGGTGGCGGAGAAGATGGCGGCGTCGGGCGTCGGCGCCGACTTCTTCCTGGCGGCGCCGTCTGGCGGTTATCTGGACGTGGCGACAATTGGTGAGAACCCTCATCTTTCCGTTCAATGTCGAGCAAGTGGCTGATGCTCTCGGTCATAGGCCATGTGGCGGCGACGACAGGCGGCGAGACGTTCTACTACCCCAACTTCATCGCTCCCCGGGACGGCCCCAAGCTATCGGCCGAGCTCGCGCACACGGTGACGAGGGAGACGGGATTCCAGGCCCTGATGAAGGTCCGGTGCCCCAATGGGCTGCAGGTGGGAGCCTATCACGGCAATTTTGTACAGCACACCTTCGGCGCCGACCTCGAGATCGGAACTATCGATGCGGACAAGGCGCTGGCGGTATCGTTCAATTACGACGGCAAGCTGGATGCCAAGCTCGACGCGCATTTCCAGTCGGCGCTGCTCTACACGACGGCGTCCGGACAGCGGAGGGTGCGGTGCTCCAACATCATCGCCAGCGTGAGCGAGACGTCCAAGGAGGCTGGCGCCAGGGAGCAGAGCATCCGCAGCTGCATGAAGCTGGTGGACCAGGATGCCGTCGTGGCTCTCCTAGCCAAGGAGGCGGCCACGAAGCTGGCGACGACGTCGAGCAACCTCAAGGACGTGCGGAACTGGCTCGCCGAGAAGACGATCGATATCATGGCCAACTATCGGAAACACTCGGCGCAGCAGTATCCGGCCGGCCAGCTGGTGATGCCCGAACGGCTCAAGGAGCTGTGCATGTACGTTCTATGCCTCATCAAGTCACGCGCTTTCAAGGGCGGCCTCGAGAGCTCGGACCGGAGGGTGCAGGAACTTAGGATGGTGCGGTCCATGGGCTCGGCCGAGCTGAGCCTGTATCTTTACCCTCGCATCCTACCGATTCACAACCTCGAGCCGGACGAGGGCTTCGCCGACGCCGAGACGGGCCACCTCCGGATGCCGCCGTCGACGCGGGCCAGCTTCAGCCGTGTCGAGCCGGGCGGCGTCTACCTGGTCGACAACGGCCAGCAGTGCCTGCTCTGGTTCCACGAGCAGACGTCACCGAACCTGGTAGCCGACCTGTTTGGTAAGGAGTCGCTTCAGAGCCTTGACGCCTACACGTCTTCTCTGCCCGTGCTGGAGACGCACCTCAACTGCCAGGTCCGCAACATGATGGAGCTGCTCAAGACGACGAGGGGATCCAAGGGCATGACGATCCAGCTGGCTCGTCGCGGAATCGACGGCGCCGAGTACGAATTTGCCCGGATGCTGATCGAGGACCGCAACAACGAGGCGCAGAGCTACGTCGACTGGCTGGTGCACGTGCACAAGGGCGTGCAGCTCGAGGTGAGAAAGTCGTTTCCTTTTCCTTGCCCGGACGAGAGCTAACAGTCGGTGTGACAGTTGAGCGGGCAGCGCAAACGAGAGGCCGAGAACGAGGCGGCCCAGACGCTGGCCAACTTTACGGGGCTGAGACCGGCGTACTGGTAGTGCGTATCCTTCCGCCGTGCCACGGCGCCTATCGACCTACCTATCGAGGTATGGAGGGGGGGCACGAGACGGGGGGCGGGCTCGGCTGCGGCCTCTACTCGCTGACAGGACAGAAAGTGTTGTTGGTGGCCGCCTCGCAGCTGTTCCGGGGTAGCAGGGCAGAGGACGGGGGGATGAGAGAGAGGGGGGGGGGGGGGGGTCCCAGGTGGGTTGGGGGGGCCCTGCATTCTGTCTTTTTTTAACATTCTCGGGCCCCCCGGGACTAAGGGGGAATTCGTATTCCCGTTTTTTGTTTGAAAAAAAAAAAAACCACAACGTCACAACATGTATCAGGTATACGGAACGACACCAAGCACAAAAAACTACAGTACATGAAC
>NJES01000482.1:0-14519 GCA_002591395.1 Ophiocordyceps camponoti-rufipedis | reverse complement strand
CTTCACCACAAACGCCACCATCGCCACCTCCGGCGGCCACCTCCACAAACTAACCCACAAGTCAACCTCAACCTCAACCCCTATGAACCTCAACCTCTTCCTGCCCCCAACCGCCACACCCTCCCCACCCCGACCCCCCCCCCCCCCCCGACCTCCGCCGCCGAAGCTCCCCCGACAACCCCCCAACCCTCCTCGCCGGCTACACGACAAAGGACGACCTGGGCACCGACGGCGACGACACCCTCCGCCAGGCCACGCCCTCGCACCGGCCCCCGCAGTGCATCCAATCGCGCATCCGCTTCCCCCCAGCGCCCGACCCTGAGAAGGTCGACGTCGTCTTTATAGATTTCCTGACGCCGTGGCTCGTCGCGGCGCTCAAGTTCGCGGGCGGGGACTACGGACATGGGGATGTGAGGCCGTACATGGAGGGGACGTTTACGGAGGAGTTGCGGCTTTGGGTTGCGAGGAATTGGGTGGGGGATTGTTAGGGGTTGGTATTTTACTATTAGGTGAGGGTAGAGTAGAATGGAGGGGAGGGGGTGAGCTTTGGGGGTTGGCGTTGGGGTGTTTCGTTTCTTGTTTCGTTTGGGGGTGGCCTTGGCAGATGTTTGCATAGAATTAGTTGTTTATAGCCAAGACTGAAGAAGGCTGGTTCTACTTGATAAGCATGTCCTCTTGTTCATGGGATCAATCGTTTCCTGTCTTGGGAAGCATGACCTCTTAGCCGACGGTTACAGTAGGGTACGACAAGGTAGGCTGAATCTCTGTTTCTTCCTCTTGCTCATAAGGACTTGACTTGTTCCTTGAAGCTAACCCCTCAGCCGACGGTTACAGCAGGGTACGACAAGTAGGCTGAATCTCTGTTTCTTCCTCTCGTCTATAGAGGTCTGCCTCATCCACCTACATCACAAGACGCAGTGACTCTTTCTTTCACATACCATCCCAGCCAGACCATCTCAACAGTCTCTACCTCCTGTCGAACAAGTCTGGCCATCTACACCATCTTATATACATACCATCCCCAACCAGAAAGTCACATCCTACCCCCTCCCACCCCAGCATCACAGATTAGCCTCCCACCTCAGATTGATCTGCTTCCTCCGAACCTGCAACCGTCAGAACAGCCTCACCCCTTCAAACGAAAGAAAGGGAAGAAAACTCACCATCGGTCCTAGAGCGAGCACCCCCCCCAGGAGCGCAACCACAGTCCCCACCAACGTGACCTTGCCAAACCCCCTCCCCAAAACATCAAACTCGCCGCTGGGCGCCAGCCTGGAGACGTAGACGTCGACGCCAAACGCCGCCATCAGGCACGTGCTCTCCACCGTAGCCGCCGCCACCGCGAAGCCGGCCCCCGCCAGCACGTGCCTCTCGTGCGAGACGGTCAGCGCCAGCGGTCCGCGGCGGGCGTCGTCGAGGTCCAGCGAGGGGCCGTATCGGGGGAGGCCCTCTGCTTCCATCTCGGCGGCCGTGGGGTCGCGGGTGGACGGGCGGCGGGGGTCGAGGAGGGGGCGGGGGAGGCTGATGATGGAGAAGCTGGAGGGGAGGTAGGCGAGGAGTTGGCGGGTGGTGATGCCCTGGCGGGTGAGGGTTGTGGAGAGGCTTGTCAGGAGTTGCGAGGTTGTGACTGCTTGGGAGGGGGACCAGGGGAGGAGTTGTGTCTCCGAGGTTGTCGGGTTGTCCATGGGGTTGAGGGTTGACGAGTTGCTTGACTCGGCCAGCGGACCGCGACTGTCGGGCTCAGACGACTCGTACAGATCCGTCACGACCAGCTGATGGCCCTTGATGGCCCTTCCCGTCTTATCGTCGAGAGCGTAGTCGCCGAAGAAGGCGCAGGCATACCAGTTCTCCGCCATGGCGCACGATACAGGCAGCGAAGCGTCCACGCCGCGATGCACCTGCGCCGAAAGGACCTGGCCCGAAACCCCGTCGAGCACCTGAACGGAAAGCGTCCGCGCCGCCTCGTCCGAAGCTGCCACCAGCACGCTGTTGGCGTTGAGATACTTGTATAGCACGCGTCGGTCGCCGAGGACGCGCCCGATGGAAGCAACCTTCTCGTCGGCCGGGGCCGTCGTCACCGTCGCCAGCTTGAGGCCGGGTCGGAGCCGGAACTGCCACATGACCTGTCTCTCTTTTCCGCTGAACTTGACGCCCTGTAGCATCGGACCCGGGTCTTGCGTCACCGTCACTACCGTCTGCTCCGCGTCCCAGTTGGCGGGCAGGTCGCGCGTAGGCATCCCGTCCGGTCCGATGGGGAGCAGCTTGCCGAGCACCGTCGCTGTGCGGGCCACTGGTTTCTTGGAATCTCCGCTAGAGACCTCGACGACGGCACCCGTGCTGGCGTCCAGCTCGGTGTAGAAGCCGTCGGAGGCGTACATGGCCACTGTGCCAGCCTCGTCGTCGGCCATCAGCCCCCGGACAACCAGCGGCCGCTCCCCGCCGAGAGCCAGCGTGTCGCGCGTCCAGACGACGTTTCCGTGGTTCCCGCTGTCTAGACCGTACAGCCGTCCCCGTCGGGTGGCGACGACGAGAATCTTGTTGAAGCCGAAGCCGTCTCGCCACAGGCCTTGCTGCTTCTCATTCTCCGATGCTCTTCCGCCCGCCACGTTCGTCAGCACGCGCTGGGGCAGCCGGGCCAAGTATCCGGGGAGGAGATGCTTCAGATCGTCGACGTGGCGCTTGACGCGGTGAACGTAGGCCGACAGGGGATTCGTATGTGCCTCCTCGGCGAGGACCCGCGCCAGGTCCTCCCGCTCCGGGATCTCGGCCCACACGGCTCCGACAACGTCCGACAGGCCCTCATGGCGCGTCCAGTCCTTGTCGCCGTTACGGAGCAGCGTCCAGTCATCCTGACCGGTGACAATGGCCGACCGCACCGCGAATTCCCCGCTGCCAGCCTTCCTAATCACCTCCGTCACGGCCTGGACTGGTCTCACATCAACGCCAGCCTTGTGCGGCAGCCGGGCGAGGATGCCATGCGACTCGGACGAAAAGACGAGCGTCTCCTCAGCGCCGACCTGGGCGAAGTAGACGTTGGCGCCGTCGCAGCTGGTCGAGTAGCTTCCCTCCCCGCGAAAGGCAGCAAGCTCATACGCAAGAGCAACATGCCCAGTCTTGAGATCAGTGTGAAAGACATACGCCTTGTTGGTACGCGCACCATCTTCCTCGCCCGTCTGCGTATGAACGAGAAAGTGCGGCAGCGACTGAGCCAGATGCGGAGCGTGAACCCGAACCGAGACAACGCCAGGGGGCAGCGGAAACTCGTGCTTGGCCTTGGTGCCGATGACGTTGACGCTGAGCTTGGCCTTGTTCCGGTCAACCCACGCGGCGACGGGCGCGGCGGAGTTTGCGCCGACGAACATGACGTCTCCGGCCGCGCTGACGTCTCCTTTTCCACCGACGATCCAGTGCTCGCCCCGTGCGCCAGTGGCTGTGTCGAGCGAGGTGACCTTGAGACTAAGAGAGGAGCCAGAGCCAGAAAGACTGATGAGGTAGACGTTTGAGATGTCGTTGGATACCTGCAGCGGAACATCCTTGCTGCTCTCGCGAAACTCCCAGACGACAGATCCGCGAGAACCGTGTAATCGGCGCAGCACCGTCTCGCCATCCTCGTCAAACAAAGCCAGCACGTCCCTCGACGACTCGGCCGTCAAATCCAACACCTCGAGATCCTTGATGCGACCACTGAATTCAGCCCTCCACACATTCCTGCCCGTCAGCGCACTCCATGCCTGAACGACGCCGGATCCATGGGCCGTCACCAGCCAATCGTCGCCCTCAGGTGCCCGCAGGAAGAAGCCAGCAGTCGAATCATCACCGTCCTTCCTATTCTCGACAAGCCGATGCCGCCACACGACATCTCCATTCGTCGGATTCACAGCAGCCAAGACGCCGATGTCGCTAAGCGTGTAGAGCAGACTCGCCTTGTCGTCTCGTCGAGGCCGATGGAAAAAGGTCGTGTCAGGCAAAGGCAGTCCAACGAGCGCGTAGTGAAAGTCAATGTCGTCCACCTCATCGCGATAGACGGCAGCTGCAAGTGCCGCCAGACCCAGCACCAGAGCCGGAAGCGACGAGCAGCGCATGCTGAGAAGAGTGCAGATGAGAAGAAGCTCTGCTGCCTCGTCTGACGTCTCCCCTGGAACGCTGCGTGTCGTTGATCTGGCTGAGTCAGCGATAGCTACCCTGGCACGTGGGGCGACCCTCAGGGTTGCTTGTCTAGGGTAGGTGGGTGTCTCATGTCTAGAAATCCCGTGATGCCCTCACGATGACTCCAAGTCATCACTCGCGATGGCTCACGTGCGCTGGTGCTCGGTTCGCCCGCTACTACAGCGTGGCCATCAATGGTCACGACCGCTAACTCACCATGTGAGCGTCCAGGCAACCATGTCCAGCTGTCGTGCCATAACCCCCCCTCATCCGCCATGAGCTCTCAAGGAAAGCCGGAAAACAACCAACAACACCATCAAAAACCACAGAATACTAATCCACGCCACAATGGAACAAAGCTGCCTCAGCCCTGCACGCCCCCTGATCCCCTCGTGGACCGCCACGCCCATCGCCAACCTCACCCTCTCAGCCGGTGGCCTCCTGGCGCTGGCCGATCTCAACACCGTCGCGAATCGGACTGTCGTGGCTGGCGGATCCTCTTGGCTTGACGCCTTGGTTCTCGCGCCTGGCTTGCATTACCAACAGGCTGCGGATGCGCTGGATGAGCAGGGAGCCGAGGCTGTTGCTGTCGAGGTGGACGATGGCGTCGAGAGACGTCATGTGGTTAGCAATGCGGCCCTCGTTGCTTTCCTCAGGCGTCTTTGGCTTGATGCTACCGAGAGGCCTCTTATGCTGGATGTTTCGAGAGCAGGCGCCGGGGAGAAGAGGCTGGGTCGCAGGTTGAGCCGTCTGGTATGCCGTCGTCCGAGGCTTACATCGCCAACACGATCATCTTCATCGTCGGCATCCTCCTCAGGTCTCCCGCTTCAAGTCGATCGCCTCAGCCACATCCTCTACCTTCTCAGCCCGCTCCTGACATCCACGGCGTCCACCTTTATGATCCTCCTCGGCGACTGGTGGGGACTGACCTTTATCATAGCCCTCATGATCTCCCGCAGCCTCAACATCTGGACCATCAAGCAGCGCACCCTCCCCATAACAACAAAGTTCCTCTCAACCCTACCAATCAAGCCGCCCTCCCCCCTCGACGACCCCGACGACGACCGCCCAACAGAGTACGCCATCGACCTTGGGGACAACCGCACCGCCCTCCTCGTCGGTCTAAGCTCCGATCTGCGCGCCCTCACCACCCGCACGCGGCTGCGACCTCAGACGGTCCTTGGCGGCTACCTCGAAGCTGGCTCCAAGCTGCTAGTCTACATGGTGGCCGCCCTCAGCGGCAACCTGTCCCAAGCGGGCGCCATGGTCCTCATGGTTCTCCTGCTCGTCAGCGCTGGTCTGCTTGGTCTGAGCAACGCCCGTGCCAGCGGCTTGCGCATCAACGGCTGCGTCGCCTCCTTGAGGCTGCGGCCTGCCCTGGGATCGGCCGTTGATGAGGGCGAGAGCGAGCGCCGCGTCGAGACTTTGCTTTAGCGGATGGTATTGGCGTGCTTTCAGTCACCAACCGGGAAATAACGCATTCATGGCCATCCCTCAATCTAGGCGTTGGCTCATCGTGTTCAAAGAACTATTGCTTCGCTGCTGTCTATAACGCTGCTTTCGCGTAGAAGCCGATAGAGAAAAGGGAGAATACAGATATGCCAATTGCACCTCACCTCCGGCCCTGTTGACTATTTCCAAACAGTCAGGAATCCAGTCGAGTGTTTTCCAAACCCCCGTAATCACATACAACCCGCGCTGCAAGGCTGGCCCTGCTGATCCGTTGTCTCGAAATCGCAATGCCGGTCCGCCCTCGCTAGCCGCCATTCCTACAGACCACCAACTTCATCTCCGGACGGTTCCGGCGGCGGTAGAGTAGGAGAAGGCGGAGGCTGCTCCTCAGTCTGTCCCGCTGCCGGCTCTCCTTGCGGCTCGGACACCGACGTCGGCTCCGCGGCGGGAGATGGCTGCTTTTCCGTAGCCTGTTGGTCGACGTCGGCCAATACCGGCTCGGACGCCTCGTCGGGCGGAGCAGCCGCCTTTGTGACTGGCGGGGAGGGATCCGTCATGAGCGGCTCCTTGGTCTCAGCCACCGAAGTGCCGACGTCTGATGAGGGTGCAGACTCCGGGAAGCGGACCGAGGCGGAATCGTCCGGCTTTATGGTATCGTCGGTGATGAGCGACTCGCTCGGTTGGAGGCCCGCCGGCGGCAGGAGAGAGAAGCTCGTGTCCTGCGTCTTCTCCTCTCCGTCCTCGGAAGACTTGGCGCGCTCGCCGTCGGTCTTTGGGGAGTCGATGTTGCCTACCTGGTCAGGCGGAGGCGGGAGCAGAGCGTCTTCTACCCTCGGCGGCTCCGGCTCCGTCAGAGGCGCATCTTCTGGTTGGGGTTCGGCCTTGGGCAAGTCCTGCTGCGTTGCCTCGGCCGACTCCTCGCCGGCGACGGTCGAAGGCGCTTGCGCAACCATCGACTCGGCGCCGGACTCGACCTTGACCACTTCGGTGGCTGCCGGCTCGATCGGTGACGGGAGGACCACGTTCTTCAGCGGGCTTCCTTCCGGACGCGGCGACAAGGCGGCAACGGACAGCGTCAGCGGGTTGAGCGGCGCGGGCTCTCTGCTCGGCTGGCTCGGCTGGGCCTGGGAATCGGAGGGCGGAGAGACGGCGTCGGGCATCTCGCGGTCGGTGTTGGGGGCGACGGCGTCATTGGACGTTTCCATCTCAGCGTCACCCTCATCTTCGCCGTCATCGCCGTCATCGCCGTCATCATCGTCTTCTTCGCCATCATCGTCGTCGCCGTCGGCCATTTCGCTGTCCGGATTGGGCGTATTGGTGTCTTCGCGAGGTGCGGCCTGTGAAAGACGGTCAGAAAAAGATGACGTATTGAACGATATAAAATGCGGAAAGATACATTTTCGCTCTCCATCTTGATAGCCGGCGCCGGGGCGGCCACCGAAGCCACGGCAGCAGCAGGAGCAGCAGCAGCTGTAGCAACAGAAGTGACTCCAACAGCTGGCTCGATGACCGCATTCTTCATCTTCTTCTTACCGCGTCCGGGCCCAGCCTTGGCCTTGCGCTTGGGCGGCGGCGGCCTCCTCTTGTTCGCTGGCGGCGGAACAGCAACAGCGGAAGCAACAGCACCAACTTCGACACCAGCCGGCGGAGTCACAAACTCGACGCGCGTCGAGATGATGTCGCCGACGACGGGCTGGCCCTCGATCAACGTCACCTCCTCCGTGTAAGGATTCCCCGCGGCGTCCATCCGACGGACCGTGGCCCGCGTCACCGTCGGCAGACTGACCGCCTCGGGCTTCTCCTCGACGGTACGGCTGGCGATGGTGACTGTCCCCTTGCGGCGCTTGGCCAGGTGCGGTACCGTAGGGGCCTCGACGTTGCGCGGCAGCTGCTTCCACACCTTGACGGCAAAGCCCTGCGCCTGACCCTCGTCATCCTTCTTATCGAGCTTCTCGGGCTGCAACGTGGTGGTTTCGGCGTCCATGTCGTCATCGTCCGCCGGCGCCGATCGTTTGTATAGCCTCCCGGAGCGAGCGGCTCGTAAAAGGTCCTGGCTATGCGGCGGCAGTAGGTTCGAGTCGCGTGGCATGCCGTGCGGGAGTTCAACGGCCCAAATGTCATTCTGCTGCTGCTGCTCGGCCGGCGGCTGCGTCGTTACGCTCACCCATTCGTGACGCCATTGACGAACGGGGAGGCCCTCGAAGTCATCGTGCTCGACGTAACCGCCGCGGTTGGCGCGTCTCGTCTGCAGTCGCTGTCTGTCAGCGCGTGAACAGGAAAGGGGGGAGTTGATTGGAGACAGACGCCGGGCGGCATGGCGAGGTGCGGTATCGGAGACCGGACGGGCGGAGACGCCTTATCGGCTTTCTGCCGGAGCGGAAGACGCGATTGCGGATTGCCGGAACGGAGGCGGCCTGCAAGGATTGATGCCGCTGGCGCTTCGCGATGGCGAGCGAGGGAGAAAAGAGGTGGGGCTCTAGGGTAGTCAGCTTCTCGTGCGGTAATCTACCCTAGACACGTTCGTCAACAGGCGGACGCCGAGTTCTGCGTTCCGCATCACCAGCGGCTTGCTACTAAGGTGAAGCTTGCGCTAAGTGGTGGTGTTGGAACTAAGTGGAAGAGCAGAGCGCGGGAGTAAACACAGGTGTCAAATGCCAATGCAAGGTGAATCCGACTCATCAATGCCTTGTTAGCTTTCAGTCAGATTCATGTGTTGCTCTGCGAAGTATGCCTCCAGAACACAGCCAAAACCGACTTCACTCTTCAGTACCGAGATCTTCTTATCTTTCATTTTGTATTTCATTTTGTATATGCAATATGCAACCAGAGATTATATTCTATCGTCGAAGACAGACCCGTTGTGTCATCGGTTCTAGCCTCAACCACCACTTACACCCACGCATCCACATGCAGTAGCTAGTCGACCATCCGATGTGGAATTCACGAAACAAACCCCCAAAACTCACCCATAAACTAGACCCTAACCACACGTTCCGCCGATAATTATCAGCCTCGTCATGGCATTCAGACCTGAACCCCTCCGCTCACAACAGACCAACTCCGCGGCCCACCTGGAGCTCGCTGAACCCTGCGTGAACCATTGTCTTTCTCAACTGGTGCAGTCCCTGATTCGGCATACTTCATCGCTACGTCCACTGCCAGGTACAGTTCGCATCGACCCTCTCAACCACATCATACATCACTTCATCATACCCCCCCATCTTCCAACCATCCCGTCTCCTCAGAACAATGTTTATGTTTTCTTCCAATCTATGTTGACCAAGACCGACATTTTCTGCGTTTCCTCGAGCCTCGCTCAACAGTCAAGCCGCGTGCCATGTCTCGGACCTTCTCGCCGCTCATCCCACGCTTGTCAGAGACAACGACCAGCGCAGCCCGAAATAGAACGGAATGCAAACACACGTGGCCAGCTCTCCTCAACTCCCCGCCTGTTTCCATCGTCCAGCAAGGAATGAGCTTCCAACGACAAAAACGAAAGGTGGAAAACATCCAGCATGGCCGTATAGATAAAAAGGCAGACCTCGCCGGCTTCAAGTAGAGATCATCCAGCAGCAGCAGCTTCAAACTCACAGTCACTCTTTCCACTATTCCCATTGTCATTCTTTACAAACAGCAAATATGAAGGCCGCTCTCCTGACATCGTTGATCGCCTCTGCCGCTACGACCGGCTCGGCCGCCATCTCTCGGAGAAACGTGACTACGGGCGCAGAGCGAGGCATCACCTACGGCTCCAACGTCTTTGTTCCGCAGAACAACCAACAGACGGGCCAGTCGTACAGAAATGGTGGAAAGACCATCACCTATGGCCCCAACAACTTCGTCTCTTCTATTTTCAAGTCCAAAACTCATCGGTCTCCCAACGCCCAGGTGCGGGCTTACAAGAATGATGGCAAGAGTGACGAGGGAAAGTCGCAGCACTGCGTCCTTCGGCTCGTCTTCCAGATTCCCTACATCGGGGAGAAGCTTCAGACTGGCGGCAATGATAAGCCGTTGGAGAGCAAGAAGGAGTGCTGGTGGATCAAGAAGCCGGCCGACGACAAGAAGCCTTCTGGCAAGGCCGATAACGACTCGGGCAAGAAGGAGCCCAAGATCGATCCCAATGATCCGCGATTCGGAAAATTCGTTCCTCGGGGCGCAGGAGACTGTCAGTCATCAAAAAACCCCCTCTGGTCAACAGTTCGACTAACATGTGCTTCAGCCCGTAGCTCGTGCCCCGGCCTCAACGCGCTGGCCAACCACGGCTTCATCCCGCACAGCGGCAAGGACCTGACCATGACGACCCTCATCGTCGGCTGCTACGAGGGTCTCGGAATCTCGCCCGAGACGTCAGCTCTCATCACGGCCGACGGCATGTCGGAGGCCGGCATCCCCTTCGACACCGTCTTCGACCTGGAGCGCGTCCACTCGCAGGAATGGGGCATCGAACACGCCGTCAGCTTCGGCCGCAACGACAGCGGCCACGGTGATCTCACTCTTCTTGACCAGGCCGCCTGGGACCTGACCCTTGACGTCCTCGAAGACTGTGGGTACGGAAACGTTGCCTGCTGGGGCAAGGCCAAGGTTGCCCGCATCGAGCAGGAGAAGCAGCGCTTCCCGGGCTCCGACTACGATAAGGAGGCCGCGGCCTATGGCGCTTCCGAGGTTGGCATGCTGTTTGGCGCCTTCGACCCGGCCATCAAGAAGGACAACATGAGGAAGTGCGTCAAGTCGCTGTTCGAGGAGGAGAAGATTGAGATGGAGTGCAAGCCGGACCGCATGGGAGCCGACTTTGAGGTCGTCACGGCCACTGGCGTTTCCGTCCTTGCCAGCGACCCAGTTCTGCAGAAGGGCAGCGATGGCATGGTCACCACCGCCGAGGTAAGCCACTCTCGCCTCTGCTATCGTCAAGATTCTGACAAGCCGTACAGGATGTCCTCGCCGCCACTGGAAAGGGCAAGATCGACCTCGAAAAGGTCGTCGAGGTCATGCGCGCTGCTGGCTTCACCGAGAAGAAGCCGTATGAGAACATGGAGCGTCTCATCGCCGCCGACAAGAAGGTCAAGGCGAACAAGGATCAGAAGAACGGCGATCACAACTAAATACGTGTACATATTGGAACAATTGGTCGATAGTATGAGCCTACGAGCGTCAATAATGAGATGCGCTTTATTTTGACTCGAGTGCCCACCGCGTATTTACGTAGACGCTTGAGACGTCGTCTCGGTGGCCTCTCTCTGGAAGTCGATGCTTGATTCCATCAATCCTGTCACCCAACCGATGTTGAGCGGCAAAGCCGAACCGCAGCCACCGTAGTCTGGAAACATCGGAAGCCCCTTTGGCCTGGTATGCGCCTTACTAGCAGCCAAGCCATAGGCACCCTCTCGTAGGTGGCTTTCAGTCCCAACTGGTCAGATAGTCAGAAGCCATCTCTTGATCCAAGCCGGAACAAGACTCACCCTTGATCCTTTTGCCTCACCACAGCCCCCTCTTTGTCGTTATCCCGTCCCTGCGCCAAGTCAGTCACTCGCCACCCTTGCGTCTTCGTCCAAACCATACCGATAAGCCACCCTCGACGACCAGCCGATCCAGCTGATAGAACCGACTGATGTACGTCTGCCGCTGCAGCCTCGGCGTCAGCACGCGGAACCGTCACGATCCGAACATGTCGCCCTCCGCCCTACCTTCATGACCTGCAGCTCGCGCAAACCCTTCTGCACCAGCTCCTGTATCTCCCGCTCGTCCTGTACGGCCCGGTTCTCGCGGTAGGCATCTCTCGTCCGCCGTCTGGCATACTCGCGGAAGTTGTAGGCCTTGAATTGCCCTGCTTGCCGCAGTAATTGGCGGTACTGTCGCGGAAACGAGTCTGGTCAGACGGTGACGTAACGAGCTAACTACCAGAACCGGGGCGGGATGGGAGCAAGAGACTGAAGTTTTTCCTCGGAGATTCTTACCAGAGATATAACCTGTTGTGGCATCTCGCCTTTCAACGGGCTCGAGGCAGACATGTTGCGACGCTGCTGATGATTTTCTGCTCTGGAGAGGCGAGGCTGGACAAGAGGCGAGGCGCTCGGTTCGGGCTGTAGTTAATCCGATCCGGTCAGCCGGAGGGACTCGGAGATGACTTCCTTCAGCCGCATCGGCGCGGCCGGACTCGGGCCAAAGATCCGAGCACACCAAAATTGCGTGCGCTGGAACAGGATGGATGATGGGAGTTGAGATTTGAGTGACTGGCCCTTGTATTCGTACTAGATCTACGCAGATCGATCGCCGCGTTCTTCACTTAGACTGTCTGATAGTTCAGAAGACATTGATTTTGACCCGGTTCCTCCTTTGACGCCGACGCCTTGTTTCTGGTCGTGATGAGACCAAAGACCACGTAATCACGTGGAGGTGGAGATCATCTTCTCTATCGTTTCGAAGACTCTGCCGCCAGGGACAGACTACGCTGATCATCCCGATCGTAGGTATGAGGCTTGGACGCCACTTAGACGTCATTCCCCTCGTACCGCATCGACAGATGGTAACTGTTGCGCCTCTTTGCAAAGTCGAGAGTCGTCTGACACAGTCGAGCGTGAGGCAGCAAAGGATACTAGGGCGTTCTCCATCTGCTGGGCATCGAGTCCCGTCGCGCGAAGCTTGTCGCCAAACGTGGGCTCCGGACTCAGGTAGCCTTCCAGCTGGGTGGTGAGCACGTACTGACGTTGCGGTGGCGTCGGCTTAACGACATGCTCGCTTTTACACAACGCCCGCTCCGGAACGACAGGCGCCAAGATGAGGTTGGTGACGGACGCGTTGACGTTTACTAGCTCGGTCGGATGGCCATTATCGGCGAGGCTCCACCTCATGATGCTGCCTTTCTCGTGCCCCGTGTAGATCATGGTGCCGTCATAGCTGACGGCCACACAAGATGCTAGGCCCGCATCAGCGTCAACCACACCCAAGGGCGCCTCGGCCTGGACCACGGCAGGATGCGCGTGGGCATCAGACTGAGGTGGGTCGATGAAGAGCTCAGAAAGATAGAGGCCGCCATCGTCGGCACCGACAAAGAGGGCTCGAGCGCAAGGGTCGAGAGCGATGCAGAGGGGCGCGGCTGGAAAGAGGAGGGTGCGCAGGAGCTGGCCTGAGTGATAGTTCCACACGATGCAGGACTTGTCCTTGCTGGCTGACACGCAGAGGCCCGTCTCGGCACTGGTGCTAGGGCCAAGGGCGAGATCTGTGACGGGGGCGCGATGGTTGGAAAGAACTCGATCCGGCTCGTGGCCCACGTCGGCACCGAGTTCTAGAAGGCGGGCCAAGGACCAGACGTTGACATTGGAGTCGTCAGAGGCCGAGAGCAGATGCAAGGGCGAGGCGGCCAGACAGCTAACGGCGCGCACATGGCAAGGCGGTGTCGAGACCTGACGGCCGGTGCGAGTCTGGGCACACAGATTAGCGGGCTCGAGGAGAAAAGCAAGTGCCATCCCACCTCCCATAGCATCAGACGCCCCTCGACGGTGCCCACGACAAGAACGTCGCCGGCCAGAGCCAGGCAGCGGATCTTTTCCTGAAAGGATACTAGGGCCTCTTGGTTCCCACGCGCCCGCGAATAGACATGAACCTGCGCCTTCTGGTGCTGAGCGGCGAAGATGTGGGAGCTGCTGACGGCCAGGCAGCGGGGTGGCGTCGAGCTCTTCCGAAAGGAGGCTTTCGGGGCCCAAGATGGAGACACGGTGTGAGCATGAATGCCGATGTCTCTGGCGACGGATGTGTTGGCGGCAATCTGTGGCCCGCAGATGGAGGAGAAGAGCAGCTCAGAGGCCATTATCGTGAGGTGCCTCTATGGAGCTGAAAGTGACTCAGCGGACCCGCCGGGGATGGATCGTGCGCAATCGTCGAGGCTGGCCTGCGAGAGGACAAGGCGAGTCACACGAGGCAGCGCACGTCATGACGAGTATTGAAGGGAGAGGTGAAAAAGGAAGCTGACGTCGTCGTTGACCGGATGGGGAAAAAAAAAAAAAAAAGGCGGGTAGTGGAGGTTGCTGTGGGGCCATATGCGTGGTTCTTCCGTGATAGTGGATACCCGGGCTCAATGCCACCGGGCCCGCGTCCGGGCGCGTCCGGGGGCGGGGGCATCCCGCCATCTTTTAGGAGCTCACGGACCGCCTTATAGCTGTAGTGCTTGCAGCGACAATAGCAGGGTCCATTGATTAGGCGAATTTGACCAGTCGTACGTCCCGTCCCGAGGGCAGCTTTCAAACGTCCCGTCTTTGCTGGCAGATTTGTCAGCGACTGCCGGACAGCTTCTCCCCGACTCCCTGCCGCGAGATGGCTGGGTTCACGACAGCATCGTACGATTACCTGGTTTGCCTGGCGTCGAGAGCCGGGCAAAAGGAAACAGTGGTGCGTGAGCCGCTTTCTTTTGCTTGCTCACAGACGCGTGGAGGCTGCCATGGTCAAGAAGGCTATCATGCCGGCGCGGTAGATGTTCCGGCGCCGGGCTCGTCAATGTTCGTCGTCGCGCAACCTCATCAGCTCTCGGACCGTCCCCAGAAGCTCCGCCTCCGCTTATCTGCCCTGCCGCAGCTGTTGGTGGCGCGGGGAACTCGACATTTTGCTGTCGTTCGTCGTCTGCTGTGTCACCATCATCTATCTCCCTTGCCTGGGTGTGCTGGCCCTTGCTGAAGCGTCCGGCCTCTAACCCCTGCTCTGCACGCTCTCCAACGTGGCCCAGCTGCGCCATGTGACATCGCCGACCAAAGATGGAGAGGGAGAGAGTCAGAGGAGAGAGCAGATCTGAGAGGAGACTCTAGAGGCGACCTGAGAAGAAACCTGGAAGGACCGTGTGGCGGCACGACGACGCATGTGCTCGCTCTCAGCCGTCCCCGCACACGCAAGCGAATGCCGCGTGTAACGTCGACGATGTTGTTGGCTGTGATGGGATA
>NJES01000481.1:0-14529 GCA_002591395.1 Ophiocordyceps camponoti-rufipedis | reverse complement strand
CCTCGCCCGCTTCGACTGGACCACAACCCCCGACTCAACCACAACCGTCAAAGTCTACCCCCACGACACCACGGGCGACGCCTCCGAGTCGACCCCCAGCCTCACCCCCTTCTTCCAAGCCTCGTTCAAGCCAGTCTCCTACGCGCCCCCCTTCCCCTTCGCAACCCGCTGGCTCGGCCTCCTCGGCTTCAACACCACCGTCGTCATGCCCCCGCTCCCACACGGCCACGGAAGCCAGGGCGAACTCCCGGGCACCGATCGCTGGTGCTCCTTCTTGCCCAAGCAGTACAGCCGCTCTACTCGCGTCGGCTGGTTCGACTTGGCTCAGGGGGACCATGCCCCCTATCACAACTTCTGGCCTGGTCTTGGTCGCTGGCAGCTCGGCTTCAAGATGGAGAATGCCGACGTCGTCTTCGATAAGCCGCTCGATGCCTGGTCCAACTGGCCCAAGGCCAAGCTCTAGATCAACTCTTCTTCCTTTCTCGTCACGATGGCAACGACAAACATTGATGGATGGCTCTTTTCTTTCTTCGTCTCAGATTCTATGTAGCGGAGGAAACACTCAAGATTCTGTACAGCGGCAAACCCATCATCTCTTGGTTGCGGCATGGGATCCACGAGGCAGACACACGGATAGATAGTTAGACCAACAGAGACACTTGGTCCAACTGAGACCAACTCGCTAATGAGATAAATCATGTACACCTTCCGTCTCATATGACGTCCAGAAGCAGCACAAGACAGACACATCGTCTGCCTGCCATGACTTGGGCTTGGACCCTCTCGACATGGTCGTCTTCCATCTTGACTTGAGCATCACTATAGCAAACCGCTCCCCCCCCCCCCCAACGCCGGTGCCATGGACCCCCGGCACGCCATCGTCCTTCTAACCAAACACCAGCCAGCCTCCTTTGCTAGGAATTGCGTCTTGCTCGGCAGCTTTGATGCCATTTCTGCCTCTTCCACGTCGTCTCAAGACGCGGCTTGGGTCGGCACCCCCTTCTGCGTAATCACCTCTCGCGCATAAAACTCGACCAGCATCGTCGCGTACGCCTCGAGATCTTCCACCGGCACCGCGAGGCGAAAGTCGTTGAGAACAAGGAACTGGATCTCGAGATGGTTGAGTTCGGGAAGAGGTAGCCCTCCGACCTGCCAGCCAGCATCAGCGAAACCATACGTCACAACACCATCATCCACCGTTACCAACCTTGGCATATCTCGAGTTTGTGTAGAAGACGTCGGAGAAGAACTTGCTGGCACACGTGACGCCGGCGATGATGAGTCTGTGGATGTTGTAGCTGTCCACGACAAAGTACGTGACGGGCCTAGGGGCACCGTCATTGACCTCGGATCCCGTCGCGGCCGTTTCCCCATCACTGTCAGCCGTCGCAGGGACTCCGCCGTCCGCATTTGCTTGGCGGTGGTCGTCGTCGTCATCGTCGTCGTCATCGTCGTCGGCAATGTCCCAGTCCGTCTCCCCGTCACCGGCCATGACGGTGTCTTGCTGCTGTCCCGACGGTCGCCCCGTCTCGCCGTATCTCATGATGAGGTCGTTGACGCGCTCCGTCATGCGGTCAAAGTAGACCAGCAGGCTCAAGAAGACCTCGAACGTGGTCGGGCAGTACTTGTGGATGCGCGACAGGTAGCTCAGGATGGTGATGCCGGGCACATTCTTACCATGAAAGGCGAGGACCGAATGGCTCATGGGATTGATGGGCGAGCCGTCAGCCATGAGGCTGGCCTGCTGCTGGTGGGTGACGTTGCGCTGCGTCGCATCGTGCTGCAGATCATTGGTGGCCGTGATTTTGGTGAGAAGGGCGGCCACCATCTCGATGACGTCGCTCATGGGCATTCCGCTAATCTCGTACTTTGTCCGGCCGGCGGCGGCGCCATCGAGCCCCAGTGTCGAGGCGGCCAACGTCTGAACGTGGCCGAGATCGCGGACGTGAATGACGGTCTGCTGCTGCTGGGCAGGAGGCGGGACGTTGCGGGCGAGCGGAGACGGGGTGACAGGGGTGACAGGGGTGGCGGCAGGGTCGGAGGAGGAGTTGGGGGCGGATACGGATATTTGGGCGTCGTCGGCCGGCGGCGACGGGTGGTGGTGGTGGTGGTGGTGGTGGTGATGGTGGTTGTTGTTGTGGCTGTGGCTGTGGTGAAGTTGGCCGAGGCCGGACGAGGAGGCCGTCATGGAAGCGATGTCGGGGGGCTCGAGAGCAGTAGATTCGGAAGCCATGGGCGGTGGGCCCTTGTCATGGTCGTCGGCAGAGGGCGAGCGGGAGGGAGGCGGTGAGGGGATGGAAGGCCCTGAAGACGCGGGCGGGCGCGAGGCTGTGCGCGGAGCCGTGGCGGACGAGGAGGCGGCGTCGACGTCGGCTCGTTGGCGACGAGATGGTTGGACTGAGGGTACTGATGGTGCTGCTGTTGCTACCGACGATGAGCCGCCGTCTGCGTCCAGCCGCCGGATGGAGCGCGGTGGCGTCGCGGGCGCAGGCCAAGGCCGGCTTGCCGAACGACGAGGCGATGAGGCGTCGAGAGTCTGAGATCGCGAGCGTTGCCGAATCGACGAAGGCTTCACCATGAGGTCACGAAGCCGGGACACGTCAGAAACCAGATCGCCGAATACAGCTGCCATGGCATCGCAGCATGAGCCGGAGAGAGCAGCTAAGTTGCGTTAGGCACAGCTGCAAGTACCGAGCGTCAGCGCTGGGAACAACTTTCTTCTTTTGCACCCAAAAAGGGAAGAAAAAAAAAAAGGCTGCGACAGGGAGAGGAGAGGCCCGAGTCCGTAGAAGGCGGAAAGCAGATGAACGGCAAAATGACAAGAGGGAGCAGAACCGAAGCTTGACGCACGCGAAGATAGACGATGATGACGTCCGGACTGCAGCTGGCGAACCGCAGAGAGACGCGCAGGTAGGCGCCGTACGTAACCTTGATCGAGCAAGACGAGCGAGCGAGCGACAGGTGACCAGCAGAAGCGCAGGCGAGACGAGTGAGGACAAGGGAGAAAGGGGAGGGGGGGGTAAAGGGTGAGGTGGAGGAGGAGGAGGAGAAGAGAAGAGGAGAGGAGAAGAGGAGACGTCGAGATTGGATCCGTTAAACCACCAGGCAGGCGGTGGCCGTCGGCAGCCGCACAAGATCGAAGATGGGAGCCTTTCAGCCCCAACACGAGGCAAGACTAGAAACAAGGGAGAAGAGAGAGGCCAAGGAGAAGGAAAACGAGGGAAAAAGGAAAAAGAGGGCCAAAAAAAAATGAGCCCGAGTCAACAGTGGCGGACTCGGAAGCCCCCCTGGGACTGTGGTGGAAGAGCCGGCCACGTTCGGCAGAGCAGGTACCGTCCTCCGCGCGGGGTACCTCCGTCGTCCGCCCGCGTCCCGCTCAAAGGACAGGTATCGCGATACCCGTTGCCGTGTACGTAATCGGCAACGTGAGAGAAGAACCTCGACAAATATGAACCTGTCCGGGTTTCATCCATCCTACTGCGGCTGGCCGCTTGCGACGACGACGACGACGACGACGACAACGAGAGGATAGCCTCATTCACCCTGGCCTTCTTTCTTTGCTTTTCCTTCTGGTTCACCTCGGCTTGCAGGCGGTGTGGCCCAGATGGGCTTGGTTGCTGCAGTAGGGGATATCCATTGCCTTCCTCTTCGTTCCTACATTCGGCTTTCTTCCCCGCTGGCCGAATCCTTGGCCGGCCACGGCTCCTCCCGTCCGGCTCCGACGTCAGATGGCGATAACAGCCTGTCAGCACCGGACCCTCCCCCGGCCCCATCCGGAGTCTCCGTCATCGCAACGGTTGAGCTCACCGCCAGCCGGGCTCCCAAACACCGTGGCATTGCTCTACCTGCTTGCTCTACCTGCTTGCTCTCCTCTGCTCCTCTCCTCTTCCCGTACCTACTCCTCTCCCATACCCACAGCCTATTGACCTACTCGTGTCGAACCTCGTAATCCGTGTCCGGCAGATACAAATGCCGGTCCGCGCCCTTCCTCGTCAGCACCACCATCCGGATCACTCCGCCCGAGCTGCCGTCCCACCGGATCGCTTCCCGCAGCGCGCCCTTGACAAACTTGACGGCATCCGCCTCCTCCATGCCCTCCCGCCAGTTGGCGTCGCAGTAGCCGTAGATGTACGTCGATCCGGAACCGCCAATGGCATACTTTTGCTTGTGCAGCGATCCGCCGAGAGGAATCGAGTATACCTGACCTCCGAAGCGCTCGTCCCAGCCGGCAATGATGAGGCCCGCCCTGCCAAAGTTCCGTCACCGTCAGTATCTCTCGTTATTGGCCACACGGAGCAAGACGTACGATAGCTGGTCCTTGTTGGCGTAGCAGAGCTCCTGGAATATCGACGCCGCCGTCTGCGTCATCGGCGGCTTCCCACTATGCATGGCGAATAGCCCCAGCTGGTACTGCACCACGTCCGCAACCGCCTGCGTGTCTGCCGCCGAGCCCGACCGGCAGCACCAGATGGTATCGTGAACCCTCGTCAACTTGTCCGTCACCCTGTTGGCAATGTACGCCCCCGTCGTCGTCCGCGAGTCGGCGCCTGCAGCTCGTCAGAAGAAGTCGCTGGCGCACGCTTGCTGTTCCGACTCACCGAGAATCACTCCATCCTTAAACGTCACCGCCATGATGGAAGTGCCCAGGCTGCACAAGTCAGAGCGAGTCGACGGCGAGACGCAGAGCCGTGCACTTACTTAACCTCGCCCTTTTTCAGACGGTCCATGTCGATGTGAATGCCATCTAGCAGCGTGATACGTTAGCTGTCTGTTGCTCGCTGCCTCAGAGACGACGCTCGGTTGCCCACCCTCGTTCAGCATGCCACTGTGGCCAAAGTCCATGATTGCCGTTGTACTGAAGGGAAAGCGTCCTCGAATCAATCGGCCTTCTGCAAGAAGGATCGGGAATCTTCTCTGAACCTCGTGGCGAAGCTGAGGGGAAAGCTCAGACTTGGTGGAAGGCAGCTCAGGCAACGCGCAGCCGCGCCAAGCTCCAGCTGGTGTCGTTATGGTCACGTGAGTTTTATACACGTGACAACCGACTTGCCTCGCCCGACAGTGATGAAGCGATTCTACAACGAGAGACCTGGAAAAGGAAGACGGTACACTTTCATGCTGTATTCGGTATCTTCGCGATAACTCCGTGGCTGTCCCTGATTCAAAAGGCGTGTCTACTGCGTACTGTCCAACCGCTTCTACTTGCCCCCCTCGTCCTTTTTCTTTGCGTCCTTTTTATCATCTCCGCACCCGCAGTCGTAAAAATCGCCAATGTTATTGCAGTCAAAGATGGGCTTTTCCAGTCGCTTATTGACCTGGTTGTGCATCTCGCATAGCCATCCAGCCGCCGAGTTGCGGCTGCCCGTCTGGGGCGGCATCTGCTTGAGGAGACCGCGGAAGTGTCTCGCGCAGTCGCCGCAAGGGTACAGCTTGCCAAAGGCCATGAAGAAGAACTGTAGCGTCTTGCGGTCTTCCGGCGTCGGCTTCTCGGGGTACTTGGCCACCATGGTGTGAAGGAACTTCCATGTGGCGCGACCCAGTTCGGCTCTGTAGTATCAGGGTCAGCAAAGATGGTCCAAGACGGTTGAGACGACAAGGTGAGCGGGCCAAGGTTTTCACTTTAAAGTCGCATTTTCCAGCTTAGGAGCGATGGATTCCCCCTCCAGCAGTCCATCGGGGAGACCGCCCAGGTCCGGCTGGAAACCCGGTCCGGCCTCGGACTCGGAGAGGCGGGTCTGGGACGGCCCCTTGCGGACCTTTTCCAGTAGTCGAGCGGCATCCCGCGCCGTCAAGGATACCGGCCCGGAGTAGAGAAAGGAGACACTGAAGAAGAAGGCGAGGCCGACGAGGAGCATCAAGGTGACGTGCGTCCGACGCGCCATGGCGAAGACGCGGACTTGGCCCGGCTTTGCTCGTCCGTCCGTAAGACTTGATGAGGCCGAGGCCGTACGAGAAAGAGGAGGCTGGAGATGTTGTCTGGACGAGGTAGGGGGTTCAGGAGGCTAGGAGGTGGAACGACTCTTCAACCTCTGGCGCTAGGTCCGGATCGCCCGCCTCATGTTTCAAGGGATGGCCTTTCGTCAAGCAGAGTCGCCGGGCGGTGGAGCAGGCGAGTCGCTGGTAGATCTCGTTGATCTGAGATGGGCCTTTTTACTGTCTAGGAAATGGAGATAAGAGAGGCGTAGTTTGATAGGTAGAGGCGCCGGTTCTTTACACGTCGTCGTCAGTCGAGGTGAAGTCCCGTGTCCAGAAGGGTCGAGATGGATGTGAGAGTGGGGCCATGTGACCGCTGACGTAATGTCGGCCAACTCAACTCTGAATACTCCCCACTCCGGGTCCGTCTCATCGGGCCCGGGGCTGAGGGCATTCCGACCTCCGGCACTGCGTCACCTCGGGTCCGCGCAGCTTGACGGCGTGTCTCCACCGTCTCCGTGTTCACTTCCCCGGTTTGATGATCCCAGCAGACTAGCAAGTCTGGAAGGATGGGCCCGCGAAGCAAATTCGCCTACCCTACACTCCGCTGTCGGTATCAAGTAGTGCTCAGTTTGAAACTGCAAGCTGTGACTGAAAGACGACTTGCGTCTCGCACAGCAGTGAAGCCGGAATCACTTTGTTCTGCAGAGCATTGCAAGGCCGTCACGATGCATCTTACGATGTCTACCTACGAAGCACTCTGGATAGGTGATGGCGGGATCACCCTCACCCGCATTCCATGACGTACCGCAGGCCTCCACGCATCGGCTTAAGTCAAGCTCAATGTGCTTGCAAGCTGCCCCTTGCCTGCTTTACTGCTCGTATGTATGAAGCGGGACAAAAGCCGACGGCGAGTGATGACCAAATTCATGGCATCGACACTTGTGTTTCAAACAAAGAACGGCTACTTCATGCCTCATGCCGCAGGGAAACCCCGTGGCACGGATGCCTTGCCGGGACCAGTGGCGCCCCATCCCACAAGGCGACAAGGCCGTGCTGAGAGCTGGTGGTTGCCGATGGGACTCCGATGCTGCAGCCTGCAGCCATCGCAGCTCGGACGAGACGTCGGTGACTGCATCTGTAAGGTGGCTGATGTGTCCGGGCCACGACAGGCTTGACGTCTGCGACGGACCGGAGTGAAACAAAGAGAGCGGACGAAGCGGTTGGTTCAAGAGTTTGGTGGCAGGCGGTGGCCCCGTCTGACGGCGGCCATGGGCATGTTTGACGAGCTTCAGCCAAGGTTGCAAACTCGGAGAGCCATGATGGGATGCGTGCTGCAGGAGACCCCCCTTTGACTCGGCATCCACGTGCAGAGCTTCATTTCCCGGGGCTGCCGTGCTACTCAGACGGCACAAACTCTATTGGGGGTCCCGAGCAGGGCAGGTGACACGAGATGAAGGTGACGAAGCGACCAACACGTTGCTGAAAGCCTGAAAGTAAGGGTCGCAACTCGAGAGGAGAGGGTGCATCGTGGCACGCCGGCTGGCCGTACTTGGTACAACAGCGGATACAGTGTACGGCATGGTCTGGAGAGAAGGGTGCCGTTGGCTCGGTAAACGACATCTTTGTATGGGAGCTCACGAGACGAGGGCGGAAGGGACAAAAGTCGACACGAACAGAAACGCCACACGGGTATTTCTGTATGTAAGGGGTAGCGGGCAGACGTGGTCAATGACGGGCCGTGTGCGTGGAGAATCGGTCCGGCAGGGCTGCTGACGGACGGCCATGACCAACAATAACAATATGTAACAACGGAGAAAGAGGGATGAGGAAAAAAAGGAAAACAAAAGGAAAAAGAGAAAGAAGAGGCCAGGGATGGGGGGATGCATGTTTCAGCCTGAGGCGTTGGGTGAGGACTTTTGTCGGCTACAGCAGCCGTTGATATTGGCCCGTTTTCCCCCTTCCCACGTTGATGTCTTGAGCGGAGACGAGTGGTGGCGACGCGGACGGGAGAGAGCGAGACACAGCATGTGAGCGAGCATGTGGTGAGATGGAAATATCGTATTCATCGGCGAGAGAGAGGTGATGAAGAGGCGGCTTATTGGGCTCATTTCCTGGGGACGTCGAGGAAGAGGCCCTAATGCAGGAACGATGGAACGACGTCGACGCAGGTGGGCATGTGCAGGCCCTGTATGTATGTACATGTATGTACTTGGTAGCCTGTGCTTGGGGATTCCGGTCAGGGGCCCATGCCCATGGCGAGTGCAGGTATTCGTAGGTAGGTATCGGTAGGTGCCTCAGGCGACAGCGGACGGGCCACGACGTCGCCCGAGTTCCAGACGATAATCCATTCTTCCACAGCGGGAGCGGGGACTGGGAGTCGGGGTCCGGAGAACAGAAGAGGGAGAGCTCTTTGAGGGACGAAGCTTTTGAGGGACGAGGCGCGGGGTGGCGCAGACGCGGGTCCAATCACGTCGCCGCATTCCAGTCAATTTGGACGCGTCTCCACACGGGCGGTGGCGCGGCACAGTGTGAGGACAGACAATTAGCGGGCTTGCTCAGCACTGGGCCAGCGTTGTTCGTACCTCGGCCGAGATGGGCGCAAAAGACAGCCGGGATGGAATCACGGCTCGGCAGAGACGGTTGATCCCTAGATACTCACCTGTAGGTTTGTATGCAGCCTCGACGATGGATGGATGGATGGATGGATGGATGGATGCCGAGGACACTCTTCCTTTCCCTAAAATGCTTCACAACCTGGCTCCGTGTCCCCTCGCGCCACCTGGGCTCCAGCTCGCCCCGCCGGCCCATTGTGCAGATGATGAATGATGGGATGGAGCATGGATCAGCATCACACCTTGACGGATGAAACAATGGGCCTAGTCCCGCACAGACTGCCGCCAGATGCCAGCTGAGCACAACTCTGTTCGTCGATCCACGTCGGCTTGCCGTGTGCGGACACAGAGATGGACGGACAGCATTAACCTACCCTCGCCCCGGTGTCCAGTGCCCAGTGCCCAGTATCCAGTGGCCCAGTGGGCATACATAGTATCCAGGATGGACGCTCTACCGCAGCAGCTTGCGTGTTCATAACGACGTGCAGCCCGGTGCGGGTGAGGGTGTGGGTGAGGGTGCTAGAGACTGCCTGTACATATGTACATACCTATGTAGGTACCTACATAGGTACCTCCGTACCTGGCAGGGATACTTGCAGACGCCGGTGAGGATACCTGCGTCCCCCGCAGCCCATCGCCCTGCATCCGCGTACCCCGCCCACCCCCCGATGAGTCCTCATCCCATCATCCGCAGTCCAACCCCTCCCCGGCCCCCTTTCTTTTCCGCTCCATGCTCCGCTTTGCTTCCCTCCCTCATCTTCGTTCATCCCCCCCCTTGCCCTGTCTGTGTTTGTCGCCTCTCATTCCTTCGTTTGCTTCGTTCTTCGTTCGTTTTTTTTTCTTCTTAGGTATCGAGCTTTTTTTTGTTCTGGATAGCTTTGCTCCGCCGACCTCCACCCAGTCTCCTCCTTCTCTCCTCTCCTCTACCTCCTCTCCTCCTCCTCCTCCTCACCTCCTCCTCTCCTCTCCCGCCTCCCATCGCCAACAGGCCTCGTCACCCTCCCGACCACCATCTGTCCCACGGCCTTCTGGACCCTTATGTTCGCTCAGGCTCTGGGACTTCCCAGTGCCATCGCCGCCAATGTCTTTTGACGAGTGACCGCACGACATTGCCAATCCCGACGTCTCTCTTTGCCTGCTTGGGCTACGAAATACGCCGTTACGCGCCTCGCTCACCGACGACTTTTCGTCACTTCGCTCTTTTCTGCCTCGCTTTTCCTTCGCTGGCTTCCTGTCTCTCGTAAATAGCCCGTCAGTCTCGCTGCAACCTGTCTGTCTCTTCTCTCTGCTAACCCTGCTCAGACATCGCTCGTTCACATATCGCGTCAAGTACATTCGTTGCATTTTCCCTGACAGTATGCCTTTACCTTTTCTTCATGACACAATGAATAGCTGCTGACAGCTGCTTCAGTACACCCTACCTGCCACACGAGTCGATATACTTGCTCACGATATCATATTTTTTGACGATCCCTTGATCCAATCGATAAAAGTCATTTTTATACCCGATTTTCACGCCTCGACGTTCACGTACAATGCACACCAAGTCGAACGCTGTCACCGTGGCATTGGCCTTGATCGGATTCGTCGCGGCCGGACCAGACCCCGAACAGCCTCGCATCAACGAAATCACGCGCCCTACCTTCAACTCAACCTCGTCTTCCTCCCAAGCCTTGACCGGGACGGCCAACAGCTTCTCGACAGATCCTGATGTCTCTTCCTCGGGTCAGCGCATGCTCGAAGGACTCCTTGCTAGCCTCTTGCGTACCGATACCCAAGCATTTACGACCGAAGGAGATGACTCCCTCCTGACGTCCGTCACCGACGCTCCCCAGGAGACTGGCACATTGCCCTATTCCACCACCGTCAAGCCCGGTTCAACGCAGAGATCGGAGCTGGCCAGCCACGACAGCACGCAGAAACCGTCTACCGACAGGCCCGCGTCGGGCTCGACCTCCACTTCGGGACCGTCCAGCAACGAGGGGCCTTCTGACAGGTCTCGACCTGCCTCGTCGAACACGCAGGCATCGTCAAGCCCCGACACCACCCTCCAGAAGCCGTCGCCTAACAAGCCCGAGATTGCCTCGACGCAGAAACTCGCCGTGTCTAATAAAGGCGCTTTCCAGGGACCATCAACTGGATCGCCCGGGTCTGCAACGACTCAGAAGCCGGCGTCGCCCAGTCACGACAGCCCCCAGGGATCGACAAATAGCAAGCCCGAGCAGAGCCCGACGAGCCATCACACCGCCCGGGGATCGTCTTCTGGGTCCGTGTACCAGCCGGGAACGTCCAGTCACGACAGCGCTCAGAGATCGTCGACTGTAAAGCCTGAGCCCAGCTCGACCTCGAAGCGGGATACGACTCGCAACAGCCATCTCGATTTGCCATCTGACGTCGGCATCGTGATTGGTCCCAACGGCATCGTCACCTCTTCTCCCAGCGCGACCCCGACGTCTAGGGAGACTTCTCCGGACGCACACCCTCCCACGACTACCCCCAGCGCTGCGCCGTCCACCTCTGAAAACGAGATCGACGTTGAGCCGCCCGTCGCCGGGGGAAAAGTAGGTCTCAGGAAAGGTGTCAAGATGCCTCCCACGGAAAAGGTGGTCAAGCAGCCCGTCACCAACGTCGGCGCCACGCTGCCCACTCCCCCGGCCAATGGCTCCTCGTCGGAACCTGCTGAGCCGCTGGCATCTTCATCGTCGAGCACCAAAGATGGCATCCTGGCTCCCGTCAGCCATATTGCGAGTGGCCTCGTGCCGCTTCCGGGCGCCAAGACGTCTTCTTCTGCTCCCGCGGTTGTCTACAGCACTTCGTCTGTACCTGTTCCAACAACCAAAGCTGAGTTTCCCGCCTCGACATCCAATGCCGCTGTTCCTGCCTCGAGCGACGTCGGTCAAGGCCGCGTCATCCCGATTCCCAGTAACCGTGACGTCTTCTCGCGTCCTGGAGGCTCCGGCGTCGGCACCCCCTCGGCGTCGGCTTCTTCGACCGCGGCCAGTGTCCCGACCTCTGTGGTCGCTCCCATCGGCAAGGTTGCGCCCATGACCAGCCGGACGACCCGCGCGGATCCTGTGGGATCGACATACAGCGGTGTTGATGCTTCCTCTGTGACGTCGCGCCCAAACAGCACTGAGGCTGAGACGCAGACCAACGGTCTTCTTCCGGTCGTGACGTCCAAGGTGCCTCTCCTGACTCCTCTGGTGCCCGCGGTCAACAGTATCCTGCCTGGACCAGCCAATTCGACGGCTCCGGCGACACTTTCAAGCTCGACGGTGGTGGCGAGCAGCCACCTGTCGGATCCAACTGCCATCTCGACGAGCTCTCTCACGGATCCGACGGTACCGCCGCCGATTGCCGTCTCGCCTACCGGAACTGCGCCGACGGCCAAGACCAGATTGGCCGTGCCGTCGTCGTCTGTCAGCTCTTCCGTCAGGGACACTGCAACGGAGACGCTGATCTCTGCCAACTCTTCGTCCGCATACACGGCGCCCCCGACGGCCAGCCCAACCAAATCGGACGGGCTGACACCGCTTCTCTCTTCGCTTCTCTCGCCAACGTCGGTCTTGTCCGACTTGACGCTCAACACGACGCTCAGTATTCCATCGACGGCCCCGAGCCAGTCACTGCCTCTCACCTCGAATCTGCTGAATACCACCACCGCCAGCACCGTGGTCGAGGTCCCAGTGACGAGTACGCCGAGTACGACGAGTCTCGAGACGGCAACCAGCTCTCTGACGACAGGCTTGAGTTCGCTACCCACCACCATGCCCGTCACCAATGCTACGAGCTCGAGTGATCTGTCGAGCCAGTCCACCAAAGCGGTCCTCAACACCACGACGTCGGCCGCGCCAGAGATTACTGCGTCGTCCACGGCATCGACCACAACGGAGCTGCCGTTGTCGACGTCTGTGGCAAACACGACGGATACGACAACCAAGACGTCGCTGTATCGTCTCCCGCCCTCGTCGACGCACACGACGTCTTCGAGCAGCACGCTGAGTTCCGAGGATGGCTCGACGACGGTGGAGTCGACCATCAGTAGCCACGACCCGACTGCGGCGGTGACGACGGAACACAAGGCCTCTTCTACGGTAGTCTCGCAGATGCCTTCTTCGTCGTCAGTGTCGTCGACAAGCCAGTCGTCGTCGGAACCGCCTCTTCCACCCCCCACGAGCTTCCCCAAGTACATCGCCCCCAGCAAGCCGGCGGCATCGGCGCCAGTGGGCACGAGGAACATTACGATTGCTCTCAACAACATGGTGATGAAGAACGGCATCGATGCCATCTCGACTTACAACATCATCTCGAGGCTACTCCCTACCCTCATCTCGCTGAGTCTCGCGTCGCGGAGTGCGGATAAGATTGTCGTCTTCAGTCTGGAGAGGTGCGGCGCATCGGCCCAATCGTTCAACTTTCTGGCGCGCACGAGCTTCCCGGACGACGAGGCCTTTGTGAGCCAGCTCCAGATGAACCTGGGACTGCCCAACTCGCCCATCTACACGACGACGGCGCCCGAGTTGACCGGGTTGATCGACAAGAACCTCAAGGCGGCGGGCCAGTCGATGACGGCGACGGACACGGAGGCGGCCATGAAGCTGAGGGAGAATCTCGACAAGTTCCACAACGTCACCATCGAGCACTGCATCACAAAGGGCACGGGTCAGGACGCCAACAACGGCGGTGACCTGGGCTCCAACGGCAACGCACCCAACGCGCCCAACCCTGGCAACCAGACGGAAAAGGATAAGCTGAAGACGATGGTCATTACCATGGGAATGGTGGCAGGGGCCTTTGTGTACGGAGCGGCCATGTTCATCCTCGCTCGACGGTACAAGCGCAAGAGGCAGACGCACCGTCGGTCCAGCTCCGTGTCCAACAGCCAGGAGTCGTCGGAGATGGCCCAGCCCAGCCCGGCTCTCATGGGAGGCGCTCTTGCGAACCGCGACCACTTCCACGGCGAGGGACGGGACAGCCGTGGCAGCGGACGCAGCGGCATGGCCAACTCGGGCCGGACGGCCAACATCTCGGCTCCCGTGGCGGCGGAGAACTCGCTGGGCTGGAGCTGAGTGGTTGTTGTCTAGTGTTGGTTTGGATACC
The DNA here is from genome assembly GCA_002591395.1 of Ophiocordyceps camponoti-rufipedis. Classification (NCBI taxonomy): domain Eukaryota; kingdom Fungi; phylum Ascomycota; class Sordariomycetes; order Hypocreales; family Ophiocordycipitaceae; genus Ophiocordyceps; species Ophiocordyceps camponoti-rufipedis. The sequence goes on along the minus strand of NJES01000481.1, from coordinate 904 downwards.
CTCGGGGTGGCCAAGAAGGAGCCTGCTGTCGACGTTGAAAGCACAACAGCACGGACGCGCCCCCGGTTCTGCTTTATTTCGCGAGAGCATCTGATGTGCATCTAGTTGAATCGGATCTCGAATATTTCCAACATGCATTTACCACTTTTTTTCTATAGCTGTTGTTGGAGGACAGGTGAGCGAGGAGATGGTGGGCTTTGCGGTAGCGGTGTGAAAAGAAGGTCTCCCATCTGAATCGAGTGCGGCCATGCCCGGTGACTGAGTGCTAGCCATGTTGGTTATGACTTATAACTCATGGTTAGTGGCGATGGAGTTGTTTAGTGAGCAGGTTGTTGTATTATCCAGCGTCTTCAACTACCTGGAACAGAGACAACTGATGCCCTTCCACTCAGCTCTTCCACTATGGTAAAGCACGCATAGACGAGAGTCTATTATGGCGCAGGAAAGCCCATGTCCTCAACGCAAGCCCGAAATTCAGGATCACGATCCCTCTGCTCCTCCTTGCCCAACACGCAACGACCAAAGAGGCTCTGACACCGCTGATGACTTAGCTGCTCCCTCCCACAGTAGCGACTAACATAGGCGTAGTCGACCTTTTCGCCGCCAGCCCCGGGGTCCAAGTTGACAAAGCGGGCGACGCAGGCCTGAAAGTCGGCGTCGTCGGCCGAGGCGACTTCCTTGCCGTTGACGCAGAGGCTGTGTAGGCTTCGGCAGGTTCCGCGACCGAGTTTCCGGACCCGGCACCAGGTTTCCATGAATTCTGCTGGGGGTTTGGCGGTGGAGAGGAAGGCGGCGAGGCAGCGTGGGTATTCTTGGGGGGGGCGGTTGTGGTAGCATTTTGAGAGGAGGGTGTGGCATTGGGGTTCGGTTAGGGAGGCGGAGAGGCAGTCGGTTATTAGGGAGG
>NJES01000480.1:0-14579 GCA_002591395.1 Ophiocordyceps camponoti-rufipedis | reverse complement strand
TTCCTTTCTTCTTCTTCTTCCTTCTTCTCATCGCCTCCGTCTCTGTCTTTCCGCAGCGTGTCGGCCCGTCCGTCAGCTGTCGTCGACCTTGGTTCACTGTGATACATGGCTCTTCCCGCTCCATCGACCATGGCCTTTCCCGCATCAAGGGACGTCATCGTCTCTTCCCGCCCCTCCTCTTCCTGCTCATCCTCCTCGTCATCCTCCTTCTCCTCCTTCTCCTCCTCCTCCCGCCACTCCATCAGCTCAGACGGCACCGTCAGCACAGCAGCCTCATCGTCATCTCCTCCGCCCGCCCCCTCATCCTTCAGCTTCGGCCCGGCCATCAAGCCTTCTTTTCCCACCCTGACGTCAGCCTTCTATCACCAGGCTTCCACGTGGCCATCCGCCATCGCCGTCAGGGACCTGACAGCCACCACCGCCCGGGATGTCACCTACACGGAGCTCGCCGGCCGAGCCCAGGCCCTGGCCCTGCGTCTACGAGCCCTCGGCGTCGAACCGGGCCAGCGGATTCCCCTCGTCGTCAAGCGTGGTCTCGACATGCTCACCGGCATCTGGGCCGTTCTCTCCTGCGGTGCCCAATACGTTCCCTTAGACGGAGGTGTCGTTCCCGACTCGACCATCCGCCACGTCGTCCACCAGGCTGAGGGTGACATCGTCCTCTGCCTCTCCTCCACACAACACCGTCTGAAAGCTCTCTTCCCGGATCTCACCCCCGTCCTCATCGACCAATGTCCGGCCTCGATCGAAGCAGCGGATGACGACAAGATTCTCGATCTGGCTACTCCTGAAGATGGATGCTACGTCATCTACACCTCCGGTTCGTCAACGCCGTCTTCCACCCAACATCTGTCGCTAATACACGGGATTCAGGCACAACTGGCAAGCCCAAGGGCGTTGATGTCACGCATAAGAACGTGGCAAACCTAGTTTGCCTCTCCCCCGGTGGCTTAGGCGTTCATCCGGGCATCTGCGTCGGACAGGTCCTCAATATAAGCTTCGACATGGGTAAGTCTATTATTATTTGTTTTTCCCCATTACACGCCCCCCCTTTCCATGTCCCCCTTTTCCTCAACCCCCCTCCTCTTTCGTTCCGCTCCCACCCCCTTCTTCTTCCTCACTTGACACCACGCTGCATTGTTCAAGCTTCCCTTCTTCTTCAGGGACTTGGACCCTTCTCTGCAAGACACACACCCCCTCCTCCTCCTCCTACTTCTCCTCCTCCCACTCCTCCTCCTCCAGCTATCTCACGATGCTGCAAGAGACTGACCTGTTATGCGGCCAGCTGCGTGGGAAATCTTTGCATGTCTGTGTAACGGCGGCACCCTCGTCGTCAGGGGCTCTGCATGGGAACCTACCATCCGCCAGGTGAGATACATATACAGCTTCTTGCCACACGAGCCTCAACTAAGTCGACCTCCTCTTCTAGTTGGACGTCCTCATCTGTACCCCCACGATCCTCTCCAAGTACTCGCCCCAAGAATACAGCAACATCAAGGTGGTAGCCACCGCCGGCGAACCTACATCGCAAGAGCTGGCAGACCGCTGGGCCTCCCACGGCACCTACTGGAACTGCTGCGGCCCTACCGAGACAACCATCGTCAACACCATGTCTCGGCACGTAGCCGGCACACCCGTCTCCATCGGCAGACCAACGCCCAACAACACCGTCTACATCCTCGACGAGGCCGGCCAGCCCGTGCCTCTGGGTGAAGCTGGCGTCATGTGGGCAGGCGGCCACGGCATCTCGAGAGGCTACGTCGGGCTCGAGGAAAAGACCAACCAGTCTTACATCCCCGACGTCTTCTTGGGCAACGGGTAAGCTCCCTCTGAAACGACGGCACGGGCCGAGCCGCGGATATGACACTGACATGTCACAGACACCGCATGTACTGCACAGGGGATCTCGGCTGCTGGAGGCCAGACGGTTCCATCGACATCCTGGGCCGCTGTGACGACCAGGTCAAGGTCAAGGTGAGCCGCCATTTCCCGTGTCATCAATGCCCTCTCTCCATATGTGATGTATATCATCCATACGCACACATCTGTAGATTAAGGGGGCACGACCACACTCGACATCCAGCTGGTTCAGGGGCTGACAGGGATTCTACCAGGGTTTCCGCGTCGAACTCGATGGCGTCGCCACCTCTCTAGCCGACGCACCAGGCGTCTCTCGAGCCGCAGCCCTCCTCATCGACGGTGATATCCACGGCTTCGTCGTCCCCTCAGGTCAAGATCCCGAAGCCATCCTCCAGCACGCGCGCAAGCTACAGCCTTACTACGCCGTCCCCGCCCGCATCCATCAGTTCGACGCCTTTCCCACCACAGCCAACGGCAAGATCGACAAGAGGGCCTTACGCGAGTTTGCCATTACGCCTGTGAAGGAGCAAACACCAGAGACTCCGGAGAGCTGCTGCGTCACCATCTTCGACGACAAGGCTTCTGTGGTGTCGTCTTCGGCCTCGACGCAGGCGGATATCCTGGAAGAGAAGCTCGCCAGGCCAATGGACTCCAAACGTCTGCCCCAGCCACTCCGCGGCCTCCGTCACCGAGTCCTGATTGTCTACCGACGTCTCTTCAGCCTCATCTGGATCCTCAATCTCATCGCCCTCGGCCTCTTGCTCTACTTCAGTCCCAAGCTCGAATGGTTCGCCATACTGACAGCCGCCAACCTCGTCACAGCCGTTCTTGTCCGGCAAGATATCGTCATCAACCTCCTCTACTCCATCTTCTGCTCCGTCCCCGTCTCCGCCCCGCTGTGGCTACGATCCCGGTGCGCTTCCATCTATCACCTAGGCGGAGTCCACTCAGGCGCCGGCGTCTGTGCAACCGCCTGGCTTCTCACCTCAACGATCCGCTCCACCGTCATCTATGGCCTCTCAGGCCGGCCAGCGGTAGGAGACTCACTAGTTGGCCTCATCGTCTCATGGATCCTTTGCCTCTTCCTATGTGGCATCGTCGGCTGCGCCTGGCCTTCATTCCGCAAGCGTCACCACGACATCTTTGAGCGTGCCCACCGCTTCCTCGGCTGGTCCTCTCTCGCCCTCTTCTGGGCCCGAACCGTTCTAGCAGCCCGCGATGGAGCCGCCCCGGGAACCGCTCTCGGAACCGCTCTCCTCTACAGCCCGACATTCTGGATGCTCGCCGTTGCCACCATCAGCGTCGCCTCTTCTTGGTTCTGGCTCCGACGAGTACGCGTCAACGCCGTCCCCCTCTCAGACCACGCCATCCAGCTCAGCTTCGACTACACCGTTCCCGTCAACGGCAGCTTCACTCGCATCTCTCGCCGGCCGCTGCTCGAATGGCACTCATTCGCCACCATCCCCGAGCCCCAGCGTCCCGGATACTCTCTCGTGGTATCCAACGCCGGCGACTGGACAAAAGCCTGCATCCGCAATCCCCCCAGCCATCTCTGGATCCGCGGCCTGCCGACATGCGGCGTCATGCGCATAGCCACCCTCTTCAACCGCGTCGTCGTCGTCGCCACCGGCTCTGGAATCGGCCCCTTGATGGGACACATTGCTCAGCCATCGTGCCCTACGCAGCTGATCTGGTCCACGCCCTCTCCCGAGAAGACGTTTGGCAAGAGCATGATCGACACGATCCGCCGCTCCATACCAGACGCTGTGATCCACGATACCAGAATCAAGGGTCGACCCGATCTCGTCACCATGGCCTTTAACCTGGTTCGCGACTTTGAGGCCGAGGCCGTCATCATCATCTCTAACGAAAAGATTACGAAAAAGGTCGTCTACGGCCTTGAAACGAGAGGCATCCGCGCATACGGTGCCATATTTGACAGTTGAGATTCACGATTTGCATGTTTTCTTTGCGGTTTCTATATAAGGGAATGGCGTCTGGTGTTTTCTTTCACTTTTTGTTCATGCATAACGTCAATTACATGTAGGTGCATACAGTCCGGGGATGGGGGACAACGGAGTCGGTGTGGATGAGGTCCAGGATACCACTGTTGGCTATTTTGCTGTTTCTATTGCTTTTCATCTCAGAATAAATCCCGTTCTTCCTTCAATCTCAAGCATGAGACGAACAGTAGCTTCCTTGTCGTTGACATAAAGCTCACGGCCCGCTCCGTTCCGGCCCCGCACTGCCGCTCTAGCGCCGGATATGGGGCCGGATTCCGGGCCGCCCTCCTCCGCGACAGCCGGCGACGGGCTGATTAATGGCTCAGACGGAGGAGAAAATCGAGGAGCAAACATGATGAACGCCTCATTACTGGCAGCAATGTGACGAGCTGATAACCATGGCCCAGTCTCGCCAAAGAATGCAGCACACGTCGATCCCTATCATCACGCCCCCTGTCCACCCATCAGAGTCAGTCCTCATCCATCGACGCCTCCCTCTTCCACACCCGGGCGTGAAGATGAGAAACCCGTTTCGGAATCCAGGTCCGAGAGGCGTCGACGACGATTACCTGAGACAAACGACTGTCAGCTGTCTCGAGGGACGCCGCCCGCCATGCGAGATAGCTGTCTCGGCTTCCATCTTCTTTTCTCAACGCCTGTCGAGATATCCCGTCTCGGACACTGGCATCGTGCCCGCCAACGGATCAACCTCCCTGAAACATTCTTCTCTCTGTCGTCCTGCACCCGTGTGACGAGGTCCGGCTGATTGAGACGATAGGCGAAGACGGTGTCCATCCTGTCACCTTTCCCCAGTCGGCCCTGTCTTACCGCTCTGCAAGACGCAAATGCCGCCTCTCTGCCACGAGAGTGCCAGTGATGCTCTGGCATGTATGTACGAATTAAACATCAAGGCCGCGACCCTTTGCTTCCTGTCGAAGCCCTGCATCTCGTAGCACCACCGATGCACCCCTTGCGTCAACCCACGCGAGATATGTATGCACCTCACCAACCAAGTACCTCCCCTCCAGTTGCAACATCCCATGAGTAGGTATAAGAAAGCAGGGCAAACCCTTAAACACCAATAATCAACCGACAAAAAAAAAGAAAAATCACAAACATCAACCACGCAACAAGTAAGAACGCAAAAGCTCGGACCGAGTCCATCACTCCCAACACCATCCAAGACAGCTAACAGCCGAATCAGCCACCCACCCGACCAAACAAGCTGTACTGAGACGGACGCAGATAAGTCTTGCGTGCCATGCGAACCGACCAGGGCCTCAATCCCCCCCCCCCCCTCCCCCCAAACCCCGAAAAAGGGGGGCGTGTACATACATGCAAGGAACAAAAAGAAAGCAACAAAGTCTCAAACATGAATGGCCCGGCTTGGGTAAACTCGGTTCGTCTGCGTCGCAAATGCCAACAACCCCAGTTTCGTGATATCACCCCGTGCTGTCTCCAACACGGCACTCTGGCCGTTCGTACGAGGATAGGGGGAGGGTGGGGGAGACTAGGGCGGAAGGACCCGGTCGAAGATGCCGTTGGATATCGGACAGGGATGGTTGCAAGGGAATGAAGAAGGAATTTGGGCCGGGGAGGCCTTGTGCAGGATGGGGGAGTGAAACTGGGCGAGGGGGATTGCGATTGCGCGTGGTTGACACCCTGCTAGGACCGGCTATCGCGTGTGATCTGACGTGCGTGGCCAGGGACATGTTTGCATAGGTGTATACGATATGAGAGGAAGTGAAAAGCCCCATTGCCAACACGAAGCCGCGTGAAGACCAAGCCAACTTCCGACCCCAGTCAAATCCCACGCTCCTCCCCATATTGAAGATCCCACACAAACCCAACAGCAAACGACAAGAAAGCAAACAAGACCTCGCCCATTCAGCTCCGCCTTCGCTCGGGAATTGTTACAGCCAGGGGTCGACAAGTCATGGGCTCATGTCGGTATCCGGGTAAATTGCCTGCCTGACGCACGTGTGACGGGCTGTATGTATGACGCTTAGACGGCGGCTTCCCGTGGGGGGTTCGTCAGGGTTTAGGATGATACTTGTAGATAGGCGGGGATGGATGCTGCTGAGGCTCTTTCGTTGGTGGAGAGATGCTGTGAAGGACCAGTCCGATCCCCTTGAACAACCTCGTCATTGAACCTTGTCGATATGTATGTACGTTGGTGGTCTGACCCTGTCATACACGACAAGTCAGATGCCCTACAGAGTACAGCGAGACTCACAACTAAAGACACGGCCATACAAGGGAACCCAGTAAGCATGTACGTTGGAGACATAGCGAGCCGGTGACACTGACTGGGTTCATGACGATGTTTGGTTTAGGAGGAGGCTGCCAACGCCCTACACAGCATCATCGGCTTTCCAAACTCAACGTCTTGTAGAACCACCCCTTCTCGCGCAGTCCTCGCAAGGTGGAACAATAAGCACTAGGCAAGATATATAACGCAGTGGCACAATAGATACAACGGCTAATATAAACCATCCCCAGCGTACTCCGTACAACGCATGCCAAGTCCTCGTACAACCCATCCCTTCGCCGACCAGCAACCAAACTACATACTAGTCCTTCCGCTTCGAGTATCCCCATCCATCACCAAGCCCATGACCCAGAGGCGTGGCACCGCCCATAGACCGCCCCTTGAGTCGGCGCGGCAGCACAACCCCCAACGTATACATGGAAGCCAGCACCATGCCACCACAGAAGCAAACCAAGCCATAAAACACCTTCCCAGCACTAACCCCGCCCCCAAGCCCCTGCCACTCAACCCTCCCCTCCGTCTTGGGCAACTCGGGCGTGGGAAACCAACGAACGGACAGCGTCAAGGGCAGCGGATCGCCAATGATGAGCCGCCGCGTGTGGATCCCATCGTTGACGTGGCTGATGGGACTGGTGCTATACGCAATGGCCGAGTCCAAGACGCCGCTATCGTGTGCCCTCGCGTGATGCTTCCGCGAGCTGTGCAGCAGCACGTTCATGTGCGTGCTGATGTGCATGTGGCTGAGCTGCAGCGTGCCCGCCAGCGCGAATACCAGCGGCACGTACTCGACTGCCGGCGGCTGCTCGCCTATGACTTCGACATGAGCCGCGGGCCGGGAGGGGAGCCGGCAGGAGAGCGGCGCGTCGCTGTGGATGTAGAACTCGAGCAGGTGGAAGAACTCGTCTGATATGGCCTCGATGGTGCAGTTAAGCTCGGTTTCGATCCCGTATTGCAGCTCCAGTGGCTTGTCCGTCTCGTTGCAGACGGGGAAGGGGATCCATGAGAGCTCGTGGTTGGCCGTCTCGACGTGTTCGCCCGTCTCGCTGGGGAAGTATCGTGTCAGCTGATCAGATCTTCCATCTTCAACGTCCGTGGACTCACTCACGAGCTTCTGTTCATGCACTCAACGTGTATCGTCGCGCCATAGTGGTACGAAGGCAGCCCATCCATATGTTCGTCGCTCAGGGCAGCCACCGGCCCAAGTAGGACTGGGATCGCCACTAGAAGTGACTTCAAGCGGAAGAGCATCTCGTATCTCTCGGATTCAGAAGGGCGGAGGCCCCCAGACGCGACGACGATGCACTTTGAGGCCTGCTTCGAAACCGGCCTTGAGTCGAGGTTGCTTCGACACGAGATGGAGAATGTATGTCACGTGATGGAGAGTCGCCTTACTAAACAGTCAACACCATGGCAGAGTATCGTGAGACGACATGAGATATTCAGACGACCAGAAAGCTCAACTCAGATACACAAGACCATCAGAGATTCCTTGCCTAGAAGACCAAAGAAATCTCCATCATCCTTAATATATTAACCATCCATCCCTGCGCAGCGATGCTATGCAAACTCCTCTCTTAAACAAAGACGCCCAACACCGTGGGCGCCATACCGCAGGATATCCCTCCTCACATAAACCTCAGACTCCCCGTCGGCACCCTCTCCGCCAGTCCGGCCACCTCACGCCGCACCGTCTTGAGCGCCCGCCTCACGTCGGCCAGGTCGGTGCCGCCTCCGTTGCTTCCCTGCCCCGGCAACGGCAGAGCGTCCTCGCACCTGGTGAGCAGGTCTCCTACCGAGGGACCCATGCTTCCTCCCTTGTCTGAGCCGCCGCGTCTTCGCACCTCGCTCGCCCAGCTGCTGACGGCGTAGACGATCAGCTCGATGACGCGGTTGCGCGCGTTGCCGCTGAAGCCGTAGTCTTGCGTGTCAAACATGGTCTCCAGGACGCGTACAATCATGTCGTGAGACACCCCCAGCGCAAGGAACAGCTGAACCGGCCACGTCGGGTCAGCCCCGATGGTGGCGTCTTGGTGATATGCCACCGCGTACCGACACAGCTCCGGCAGCAGCGTCTGAATCGGGAAGACGAAGCTGTCGAGTGACGTGCGGTGAGCCATGATTCGGATCTTGCTCGTTACCGCCTCATACGGCATCGGAGGCGACGGCATGCCGGGCTCGGCCTTGTCGAGACGAGCCACCATCTCGTCATGCGTTTGGTGAATCAGGTTGGTCCACGTCGTCGCGATGGTGGTGGGATTCTGATAGTTTGCCGTGTGGTAGATGAGCAGGCACAGATCGTAGTAACCGGCCTGGTCGGCGAAGTGGTTGAAGAGCTGCGGCTGTCGTTAGCATATCTACAATAATGGGGAAAAGTATTAGGGTCTCACATCTGACAGATCCATCAACTTGCCGTCCAAGGCCTCAACGACTTCCTCCCGTCTCGACGGGTCGATCCTCTCATCCTCCTTCAGCCGGCCAAGGAGGTCGTCCTGAATATTGGCCACCTCGAGCTGCTCGCTGACAGCGTGATTCAGCATCTGCTGCTGCTGCCTGCTGACACCGACCGTCGCCACGCTGGCATTGGCCTTGGCCAGGCTCAGCAGCCTGATGCGGTCCTTGATGCCGAGGGCAAAGTCCGAATGAGCCAGGTCAGCCTGCACCTGTGCCGCGTCGAAGAAGCGGCTGCGGTTCGTATGGAAGCGGCACAGAAGATCGGCGTGCTCGGCGCTCCTGTCTGCCAGACGCTGCAAAAAGGTGACGACGTGCGGCGAATCGATGGCCAGGATGCGGTCCGTCCAGCCTTGCTGTATATACCAGTCATATAGGCCAAAGTGGAAGACCTCATCGTCAGATCCGTTGACCACGTCGTACGCCTCCAGCTTCTTTGTCGCCATCAGCGTCGGTTTGCCGTCCACCATCTCGGGCTCCCTGCTCGAGGCTGCGTCGAGGTGCTGCAGGGCTTCGTGGACCAGGTTGTAGCACCGTCGCCGTTCTTCAAAGGCAGCAGCCCGAGGGTCGTTGGCCGGTCTCCCGTCATTGATCCACGACAGTGCCGAGTTGCCTCTGTCCTTGTCCCGCGCAACGACGAGGCAGAGCTGGATGGCGCCGGCGTAGTACTTGAGCTCGATATACTGCGCAACGGCCGCCTGCAGGTTGGCCGGCGTCAGGCTGCCTGCCACTTTCTCGAACAGCTTGAGACTCTCGTGTAGAAGCGTCCGCGACGAGTTGCTGTTCGCCGGCTCCTCCGACGCCCGCTTGAGCTGCTCCTGAGCCTTGAAAGTGACGACGTCGTCCGGGCTGCAGAAGCTGCCACATCTCCTCCTCAGCGCGTCCGCCACCGTCTCGACGTTGGAACCGCTCTCGATGTTGCGGTTCACGATGGCCTTGACCAGCAGCTTGGCCAGGTCTCTACCGTCGGGCTGGGAGAAGAGCTTCTCGTACGTCAAGTCCCTCAGCTGCTGCCGTGCGCCTTCATCGAGTCGGGCAAAGATGTCCGTCACTCGCTCGTCGAACATCATGAGCACAAAGGAGATGCCCTCGGATATGCTCTCCATCAGCTTCTGTAGCGCGTGAAGCGCCTGATGTTCCACTTGTAATGCCACTTCTTCCTGCCGGCTCGTCACTCGCTGAAGATCCGTTGGTCCGGACATGCCCTGAATCAGGCCGCGGTTCGACTCGATGAACTTGCTGAGCCGCTCGAGATTGTGCTGTGTCGCGCCCAGCTTGGCCAGGGGCACGGTGGAATCGATGACGATGCCTCCAGCTGCTGGGACGCCCACCGTGATGACGCGCGCATTCCACAGCTTGCGCACGAGACGTGACAGATACAGCGCCAGAGCGTCGTGTCGCGAAGATGGTCGGACAGATTCCGTCGTCAGCGCCGTGCCGTCCGTCTCAGTGATGGTCGGCTGCCCGCCGAAGTCGACAAAGAGGCCTCGTGCCCGGTCCTGAGTCGCCTGATCGAGAGCCCGCGGCGCTCCGAGCTTCGCGTCTCCGCCGTGGCCGCATGCGACTGCAAGGGTCGTGGCAACCGTCTCGACGCGGCCGTACAGCTGAATCAGTCGGCGTGTGACGGCATCGAGCGCCTCGTCTCCTGGAGAGTCGCGGATGGCGGCAGCAAAGGTGTCGACCAGCCGTCTTCGACGAATGACGTGAACGCCCGTGTTGGTGAGAACGGCAAACTCACTCGGGGGCTCGTCGAACTGCACGGCTAGCTCGTTGCCGAAGCCCAGCGGTTGAGGAGCGGCAGAAAAGGGCTTCGTCATGAGACCAACAGCTTCGGCTCGGCTGCCGATATCGATCCAGGTGGCCTGCTCGTAGTAACGATGAGGTACGGTGGGAGAAGACCGCTTGATTCGACCAGACTCGGGCCCGGAGAGGAAGAGCAGATCGGCGTTGACGTTTTCACCGCTGCCAACAAAATCGAGGAAATATCCCGGAGCAAAACGAACGCCCTGTCGACTTGACAATAACATTGTGGACTCGAGGTCGACGACGGCCTCGCCGCCATGGACAGAGGAGACGAGCTGACCAGAGCGACGAGGGTTCTGGCTGGGCGGAAACTTGATGAACTGGGCCTGCATACTCTGGGGCGCCATGTTAGAGTGCGAGCCGTAGAGATATGACGAGGCGCTTGTGGCGCTGAAGAAGACGCGGCAGCCAGTGTCGGTCAAGGCCATGAGGTGCAGCTTGGCAGCCTCGTGCTTGGATATCGGACTGATGGAGACGATGTTCATACGATCGTTGAGCAGCTTCGACTGGGTGATCATGTGGGCAATGTCGCGCAGGCAGTGGACCTTGTCCTTTTCGATGACCTTGTTGAGGCGGTCGGGCGTCTCCATGTGATAGGTCCGGATAGTAGACTTGCTGGAGAGGGTGTAGAGCAGCTTGCGCGAGTCGTCGATGGCCATGTCGACCAGGTGCTCGGGAGCCCTCTGAGGCCACAGAGCCGACTGTAGGGAGACGACGGACGACCAGCCGGGGTTGGTGTGGTTGATCTTGCCGCAGCGACTGGAGAACCATTTCTCCTCCGACTGGTAGTAGAGCTCGTTGACGTCGACGTCACCGCTGCCGCCAAAGAAGATTCGTCCGTCTGCAGAGGCGCGGATGAGGCGGACGTCGACGCCGCGAAGTGGCAGACTCATTCTGGTCTGGTAAAGGGCCACGGACTTGGTGCCGGCGGGCGTATCCGAGGCCGAGAGCCCGAGTAGAATCATGTCGGACGAAGTGGCGACGGCGAGAATATGGGTGATTGTTTCGACAAAGATGCCACGCTTGGGAGGGACGAGGGCCACGGCCTGAATCGTATGCGGTTGGTCCTCGAACCCGATGAGCTCGGGCTCGGGATGGGTAAAGTCCCATAGGAAGAGCGAGTTGTCGATGGCAACCCAGGCGTGGTTGATCTCGGCGAACAAGCCCATGAGCGTCTGCAGCTCGCCCGAGTTGTAGTGCTCGAAGACCTGGTTGGGGATCGGATACATGTGTGTCTTATGGAAGGGCACCCAGGCCGAGTCAGAGGGCGGAAGCTCGTAATCAGACGAGGCGCCTTCTAGCGAGGATATCAGCACGTGTCGAACAACTGCAGGAGAAGAGAAACCAACGTCTGCAGTAAGAGTCGAGATCGGGGAAGCTCTCGTCGAGCTGCAAAAAGGCATTGATGGCCTTGGCCGCCTTGAGAACCGGCGGCACGTTATCCGACCTGGGCGGCGCAACGGCAGAAGAAGCTGGAGGTGCCATGGCAGACGCGCCCTCTGAAGCCACAGCGACCGCGGGATTCGAGCTGCTCTCTGTCGCTCCCATGGAAAACAGCTGACGACGGACAGGATCCTGCGCAGCCTGGAGTCTCGACGCGACAGCGGGCGTGTTGAGAAATGCTCCAGGCACGGGCCGGACAGGCGTCGTGTGGGGAAAGGCCATGACGGAATTGGCAGCGCGTTTCGGCGTCGTCCGCGGCCAGCGAGAAGACGGGCGCCAGTGTTCTGATGGCTGGCGGCTTTGTCGAAGCTCCTGGCCTCAATGGAGGATGGAGGGAGAGCAGCTCAGGGGAGGCTGGTTGGTGAAGCTGGTGAGCAGCTCTTTGTTTTTGCGCCGCGCTAAGCCTGATTGAGACGCGAGGCTGCGCGCTGTGCGGCTCTGCGCGCCAGCCTCGCGATGGTCTGAGTAGTCGTTGCTGAGTCATTGTTGTTGAGCTCAGACTTTGATTGTTCTCTTCTCTTCTGGATGACCGTGCACCGAGACTGTGTTGTGTCAATCTTGGAAGCAGTCATGCTTGAAGTCTTGCTTTTGTTCTAGAAACCTTTCCAGCTGTTGCAACCACTCAACCGAAATATAGCAATACTCGATACTCTCAGTCTCTCTAGGCAGTTGGACGAGAACGCCCTCTTCCCGACCTGTCAGGTTGAAAGTCTCCCATAGACTGACTCCAGTGGTGACGGCGAGCCTGAGCCCAGTCAAATGACTGGCCAACGTCATGACAATAGACTTACAGCACGATTCACAGGCTCATAGTGTCCGCTCCGCTTCGATCGAGCAAGGTCTCTACAGCGCCTCACACCCATCTTCTTCTGACTCTTGACTCGCCGAGAATAAGCCTTCTTCCTGTCAAGCTTGACGCAACAGCTACATGTAGTAACTCCCGCCCACGGAGCGACTCACTGCTTCATCTCTCCCACCTTTCCCAAGCCAGCGGCGATATTGAACGCAGACAACAGCTCATCCTCTGAAGTGATTCGAAACTGCCTTGACCTCTGAGGAAACAATCCCATAGTCTGCAAGAGCTTGGGCAATATTATGTGTCAAAATCCTCTGCTTTCCATCATAACAGACAAAAACTCACCTCCACAAACTATGTTGTTTCACCGGTTTCCGTCTTGCTGATCCTTCACCTTTTACCTGTTGTGGCTAGACAAGAGCAGCCAGGATCGTCATCTTGAAGCAAAGATGAATCAGGCGTTTCCACGTAGCCAGCCCGCAACCACTCAGTCTGATCCCTAAACCGGGTAGTCATTGCACGTTGACCGGCCGATGACGACTCATGAACCGCCGGAAGGCAGCTTTCCCTTGTGGACATGTCATACTAGCTTGCACCTCGGATGTCCTCCTGACGAGTCTCAGAGAGTCTATCACGACTTGCAGACCGGCGATTTTGCGCTGTCCCTGCGGTTTCATTTGTTTATAACCAGTTTCTCCGGGGCCTCCATTCAATTGATGCTCAGTATTTGCTTCTAAACTTTTTTGATTTCTTAGACTTTCTTTGATCACTCCTTCTTTGCTACTGGTGTCGCAATATTCACTATTCTCGTCGAAGCTTCTAGAGCGAAGACAAGATGAAGATAGCCGTCATCTTGATCAGCAGCTGCGCTGCGGTCTACGCTACTAACGGCAAACTGCCCTTCAACCCCATCCCAGAGCCTAATGAGAACTGCAGAATAGCTTGCATCGACAGGCCGCAAATCACCGATGAGGCATGCGGCACCCGGGAGTTCTGCGAGGTCATGGACCTGACAGGAGATGACCGCGAAATCGTCAATTCCAAGATTCCACGCTGGAAGGTTTTCTACGACAACTCAAGGGCATGTTTCGACGACCACGATCCCGAGCCGGTTAATGGTGAGCCTCCAGAGGTTTTTCCGATTCCAGAGGTCGAGACGGGTACCGACGAGGATAATTGCTTCGGGTCCAACATCACCGCCGAATCTTGCAACACGAACAACTTTTGTGCTGCCTTCGACAGAGTTCCTCCCGACCTGGAGCTGTTTGCTAGATGGGGTTTCCAAAACAGCGAGCAGTGTAATGCTAAGCGTCTGAACGCTAAAGGTTTCAACCAGCAACTACAAGACCAGAATTCGATTACACTCGATGGATCAGGTCCTGCGCAACTCGGCACCAAGGCGCCCGGGGGTGTTTTTCAGTTGCCGGGCACATCAGGGAATATTGGAGCAAATATGATTATCAGCATCATCGGTGAGGTAAGAACCCAGAGAGAATTTGTGGAGGGCGTCGAGAATGTACCCTTTAAAGTCGATGAAGGTCCTGAAGGGCCTCTCACCTTCACGAGACAGTCTGGAGGGCTTTGCAAAGTCACGACAAGGGGTGGAGTGTCTTTCACTTTCTCGACAGAGCTTGGAAAGCCTTGCATCGTCACGGCGGGGGGTGGAGTGTCTCTCACTTTCTCGACAAATTTCCTATTCGATAGTCCAACTATCACCGTCACCAGAGAAACTGGAGAGTCCTCCACTTTGAAGAAAGATCCAGTCGACAAACAGTTTAAAGCTGTCAACGACCTGAAACCGACGGATACATTGCGGGGAGGTCTTGGGGGCTTGCAGAGCGGAATCCAGAGCTCGACTAAGCTGGCTGAGCCCACCACTACGCCTCTCTCTACTTCGCCTACTGTTCCTCCTTCTTCTCTCCCTACTTCGCCAACTCCTTCTTCTCTCTCTACT
>NJES01000048.1:0-50958 GCA_002591395.1 Ophiocordyceps camponoti-rufipedis | reverse complement strand
TTTTTATACTATGTGTTTATATTCCTTTAGTAATTAAGTGTAAAGCAAAGCAACTAACTCTTATACCTTAGATAGGCTATTCGCTAGATTAAGAGTAAGTATAGTAAATAGATAGAGGGGGATGTAGTAAATAGTAATACTTATTACTATTTACTACTCTAACCGATATCTATATATTTACTACTCTTACTAAAAAGCTTATCTAAGGTACAAAGGCTAGTACCTTCTAAACGTAGTTACTTACTCTATAAGAGTATTCTTAGATCTTTTTTAACTTATACGTACGCGCTACTCTAAAAGCTACTTTATAAAGTGTTTTTAAGTCCGTACGCTAAAAGGTAAGTAAAGAAAATAAGGTAGACCTACGTATAGTATATGCTATAGATAGGGCGTCGCGTCGACTACGAGTAATAAGATCTTATACTAATTTTTATATGTAGATAGAGTAGTAAATAGATATCGGGTAGATTAGTAAATAGTAATACTCTACGAAGGTTAGTCTAGAAAGTAATTATAACGCCTTAGGTTACTAAGCTACCCTAGTATAGTGCGGATAAGCTCTTTACGACACTATACGTAGTGCTCGACTTTACCGAATAATGAATCGTTTAATGCTCCGTAGACTCGTAGTAATAACGCGGGTAGCTTAAGAAGAAGAGAAGGAAAAAGACGAAGGCGAAGGTAAAGACGAAGACGAAGACGAAGACGAAGACGAAGACGAAGACGAAGACGAAGAAAAAGACGAAGAAAAAGAGGGAGAAGAAGACGAAGACGAAGAATACGAAGAAGATAGAGACGAAGAAGAAGAAGATAGAGATAGAGATAGAGACGGAGACGGAGACGGAGATAGAGACGGAAATGAAGGAGTAGATAACGACGAAGAAAAAGACGATAGAGACGAAGACGACGAATTTACTAACCTACGTACTAGGGTTAGGGCTACACGGTAGGAGGGGTACAAAGTGACTTAAGGCGTTATGATTACTTTCCGGACGGACCTTCGTACAACGATAGTGCTCACCGCTTGATGCCAGATTGTTAGTGGATTGCGTCCGGCTCGTCCCGGAGACGACTACATACATATGACCGCGGGAGTCTTTATCAAATCAGCTCAGAGTCGTTCGATCTGTCTACCTCGTTCAGCCTCGAATCCGTTACTTCCGGCTCTGCTGTCCGGCTCTCTTCGGTCCAGACGTCCTGAGTTCGGATCAGACACGCGAGGAACGGATACACGATGTTGGCAAGACATGGCCTACGGCTACCGGTATGTCTCTACGGACACGTTTTGTAAGTCATGGCGGTTGAGAGCCGTCATTGATACTCACATGGTAGTCCGTCCATACCTACTCTGGCAGGAAAGAAATAGAAACCTGTTTCCTGTCCCTTTCGGCCCGCCATTCTCCCCTCGCTTTTTCGTGAGCCATCTTCGTATCTGAGTCTCCCCTGAAAGCAGAGGACGGGACTTTTGAAAGAAATAGATACCGATACAACTCATTCATGTTGGATATTTCTGTCCCCTTCCTTTAACTTTGACTACTTATCCCGGTAAGACCTCCCGTAAGTCTGTCCCTTTGCGATCTCCTGGTCTTGGATGTAGAGAGAGACAACCGTCCTGTCCGTTATTCATTGCGCATCGCGACCTCAGTCCATAACCAGGATTTTCTTCCCAGAGTCGTCCGCGATGTTAGAGGAAGCAAGTTAATTTAAAAAGACTTCGTCAAACGTCTATCGTAGCGTTGTCGGAGCAGTATGAATTGTCCCTCGAAAAACGAACACATCGTCTATTCCATTGACACAAAGACCCTTTCTTCTCGTTAACAGGGTCTCTCTGAAGCCAACAAACTGCAGCGTCGCTTGCAATACCATCTGGCTGCACGTCGCAAGCGGTCTTGAAAACGAGGGTAGAAGACGAAGCCGCGCTCACCAAGACTCCGAGAGAAAGAGTACGATTATGTCTGACATTTCACTAGACCAACAAGACGCAAGAAGGCTTCATATTGGCAGCCATAGCGTTAATGCATAGCCTTCCATCCCAGCAGATCCCGACAACCAACCACGACAACCAAGCGGCTTCACCAACCGCCCTCTACCTCAGCCAGTCCCTAAAACAACAGGGCCAAACCAACAGCCCCAATTAAGATCTCCGAGGCAAAAGAAACCCGTCCACAACCGGCAAAGACGACGCTACCATCAGCCCTGCTGGACGGATTCCACCCAGCCCCCTTGTTGCCAAACGCCGAGCCCGGAAAACCGAGGCGATCCTCAGTCGAGTTGTAGAAACCCTCACGAGCAAAAGGCGAGCCATCGAAATCACCAATCGTAACCTCGCTCTGGGCCTCGACGTGGCCGGATCCAGGGGCGAAGCCAGCCCGATGGTCATTAGGGGATACCGAGTCGTGGAAGCCGGGCCTGCGACCGCCCATGGAACCCCTGAGTCCCCGATCTCCACTCCCGCGGACACCGGCCTCGGCCTCGGCAGCCCCGTAGACTCCGCCGTCGGTGTGACCGGCCTTGGCGGCGGCAATGGCGTGAGCCAGGTCAGCGACGGTGGCGCCCCGAACCTGTTCCCTCGGCACCGGAGCGGGAGCCACGCCGCGAATGGGCTTCTGAACCATACAGTTGGTGTCCTCAGCGCAGGTACGGACGCAGTTGCAAACCGTCGGCGTCTGGCAAGGCTCAAAGTCGAACTTGAACGAGGCCCGGGCCGTAGCCGTAGCCGTAGCAGAATCAGCTCCGGCCTTGGCGTCGGCCGTGACGGAGGCTACCAGGTTGAAGTTGCACGTGTTGCTCTCGCACTTGGTCTGATGACACTTGCTCACGTCGTTGCAGCGGATGAACTGTCCGCGCTTCCTGGCGGCCAAGGCCTCGTCGGCTGGTCTGACGTCGGCAACGGCCTTGGCCTTGACCTTGACGTACGTCAGGCTGCCGTCGTCACAGAGGAGCTCGTTCGGTCCGTCGGATGAGATGGTGGCTGATGACCAGGCCTGGCCGTTGATCTCAAGGGGGAAGCCGTAGATGTACTGGTCGCCGATCTTGGTGACGACTCGTCCCTGCTCACGGGGATCGCAGATCTCGAAGCGCCATCGCGAAGAGGCCTTGGCATCGACGTCGAGATCGTAGACCAGCCGCCAGCTGACTCCAGCGTTCCTGGCCTCCTGCGGCATATCCGAGATGGCAAAGAGACCATTACGAACCTCAAAGCCAAACTTCTGCGAGAGACGCATCAACTTCTCAATATCGGACTGCGGCAGCAATGCTCCTTGGGGGACGTAAGGCTGGTAGGGAGATCCCAGACCAGACCTCAGGCCCGGGCCCGGAGGGTAGGCCATGTCGGGACCGAGAGGGCGATGAGGAGGCATCATGCCCGGTCCTTGCGGCGAGGGCATCATGCCGGGGCCGGTCCAGGGGTAGGGAGCTCCTGGCCGGTCCCGCTCGTTCCACATATCCCGGCTGTGGAGTCCGCGGTTGATGTTGGCCGGATGATCGGGAGAGTCCAGGCCCCGGGCCGAGTGCCAGTCTTGCTGGCCGGGGAGTTGGGGCGCGTTGGGTTCGGCAAAGGCCTGATCGTTACCGCGGCGCATGTCCCAGTCGTTTCCGGAGCCGCGGGAGTTGTGGCAGTGGCAACTATTCTGAACGGCCTGCTGCACCTGACGACCCGTCTTCCTCTCCAGAGCCTTCTCGACGCGGAAGTGTAGCTCCTTGTCAGGCCTCTCCCTCTTGCAGATCTCATCCATGGTGCTGCCGAGCAGGAAGACGACATGCCAGTAGTTCTGGGTCGACGAGCACGACTCCAGACCAAGCTGTCTCGGGGGCTCGATGGACTCGCAGGCGCGGGCCACTTCGTACTGGCTCTGGAAGCAGTCGTCGAAGAGCATCTTGCCCCTGGGATTCCGATAAATAGGGTTCGTGTCGACGGGTAGGTCCAAGACGATGTGCTTGCGGCAGAACTCCCACGTAGTGCCCGGGGACGCCTGAAGTTCCTCTTGAAGCCTGTGCATGCAGAAGGACGGCCCTCGGGTGATGAACTGGCGATGCTTCTCAAGAAAGCGACACACTCGTCCAACTTGATTCTTGTCACATTCCATCATCACCTGCTGAGGCAAGCCTTGCATGGCAGGTGCGTCGCCAACCATCAGCCCGGCCTCGAGGACGTGGGAGCAAAAGTCCGGGATTCGGTTCGGCTGGACGTGAGTCTCGACGACATGCAGGCAACCTTCGTCTCTCCATTCGTTGATCAACTTGGGCTCCCTGAAGCTGTGGCCGAGGATGGAGACGTTGGAGAGGTAATTGGAGAATTCATTGCCGGCGGGAAAGCCGTAGCTATGAACGAGGGCGGCGTGGAAGCCGAGGACGGTGAGGCTCCTCATGGCGTTCTTCCTGCGAGAGACGAGATGCTAAAGGAGCGTGAAAGAAGAACGAGAGAATAAGCGAAAGAGTGTGAGGGAAAAAAAACAAGGGAAGGACTGACGATGTGGCACTTTGTATCAAGGACCGACCAGACGATTCTAGATGGATGCCATGAGGAGAGAGCATGAGAGACAGACAGGACGGAGAATATAAAGACGAAGACGATTCTCGCCAAGCAATAATCTGATACGAGTTAGAATGAAGGCAATGTAACCGCCTCAACCCTTGGAGTTTGGCAGCTGTGCGTGGTGCTGCGCGCTGAGGGCCGGCTCAGAGGAACGGTCTACTGTCGTTGGCTGGGATGAGTGTAGAGAGGGCGGCGTATCGGCCTTTATCGAGGTTTGCAGCGACCGCCGGGGATTCACGGCTTGCTGTTCATCTATCTCTTCAGTGGGATAGTGTCACGATGATGGATAGATGGCCAACTCACCGAGGTCATCGTCAGTCATACCCAGCTCAAGCAAGCAGCAGGCAAACAAACCTCCCTTGGAATCATCGTCAGATTTCACCGCCATAAGTCAAAACACCGTTTCATCCAAAGCTTATCCGCCCGCCCAGCACCAAAAGGCCGTCGCCAATTACGCCCAGCGCATAGCACCGGCCGTCAGGAAGCTCATTTCCAGGTGAAGCTGAAGATGGCTGCCAAGATCATCTCAATCTTTGGATTAACCAACCTCGATTACCGCCAAAGCTCCCGATGCCGTCCGCAGAGACAGCGGTAGGAAGTCCTACACTGGACTGACTCGACCTCATCTCTCTCCCTTATTGTCAAGAGACAGGAATTCCTCTCCTTGTTCGCTCATCTCTTCGTACATACATGGACGCGCAAACGGATAGCGGAAGCACTCACATCAAAACCCCTCTTTCTGTCCGCAACTTCGTAGTGCTGCATACAGACGCAGACTACCCTTTAACCTACCCGTGACGCGTCGCCAACGGACTTATGCTTCAGAGCCTCCCGAGGCAGACGACAGCCGAGTACCCAATCAACAAAGATGTATGGGCAACGGAGGATATGACCTATATCTTCCCTTCCCCGAAACAAGCGCCGGCAGCCGAGCCTCATCGAATCCTTTCCAGGTACGCCTTCCAGGCTGCAGAGCGGTACCTTTCGGCCTCGTCCTGCGGGTCCCCGGCCTTGAGGATGCCTCGACCAACGATGACGATGTCGGCCCCGCAGACGCCAATGATGTGGTGCGGAGTCTTGTACTGCTGCCCCTTTCCGTCGCCCTGCAGCGCCACGTTGGATTCCGAGTCTAAGTCGTCGTGCGCCGGCAGCTGGCAGCCGGGCGTCATGTGGATAAAGTTATCGTCGGGCTCCGAGTTGAGGCTCTCCTGGGAGACGAAGCCCATGACGAAGTCGCGGTGCTCGCGGGCGGCCTCGACGCAGGCGCGCGTGTAGTCGGCGTTCATAAAGTTGCCCTGGCTGGACATCTGAGCCAGGATCAGTAGGCCCCTGTTGATGGGGGCCTCCTCGATGCCCGGGAACAGGACCTCATCGCCGGCGGCCATGTTCTTGGCCAGCCGGGGCGAGTTGGCGGGCTCGTACTGCTGCTGGGTGACAGTTGTGACGGAGACGATGCTACCCTTGCGGCCGTCTGGGCGGACGGGCTCGTCTTCGGCCTCTTCATGGCCAGACTCGGCGTCTTCGGAGTCTTCGGCGGTCGGGGTGCCGACGGTGACCGAGGTGCGAACCTCGTAGTGATAGCGCTCGAGCCAGCGTTCAGCCGCCTTTGCCAGGCAGGTGACGGAGGCCTTGCCGGGCACCATGTTGACGTTGGTCATGTGTGCCCACTCGATGACGCGGGCAGAGCCTGCCGTGTACTGCATCTCGACCGTGTTTCCAATGTCGCCGAACTTGCGGTCCTCGAAGATGAGGAAGCCGTGCTTGCGGGCGAGCGAGGCAAGTTTGGCGCCGGTGCCCGTCTGCGGGTGAAAGTCCCATCCCGAGACCATGTCATAGTGCGTCTTGAGGACGACGATGGAGGGTCCAACCTTGTCTGCCAGGTAAAGCAGCTCGCGAGCGGTGGCGACGTCGGCGCTGAGGCACAGGTTGGAAGCCTTGAGGCCCATCAAACGCAGCAGATAGGCGGCGAGCGGATGGGTGGCGGCTCGGGCGCGATCGTCGTACGTAGCCTTGAGAGACGCCATTGTTGTTTCACACCCACGAAGAGCAGGGGTTCAGATCATGTCAGCCACGGGCACAGAGGCCGCGAGGACGTAGGGCGTGGTGCCAGGTCGGATTTCAACTCCTTTTTGCTCCTGGCAACAAAGTTTTGATCCCGGAGGTGAGGCTGTGGCCCGTGCTCGGCGGCTGGAGGCCGAGGGGACGGACGCGCGACCTGCCGTTGGCTTGTTGCTGCGGGGCCGAGGCAGGTACCCGCCCGGTATCTGTGGACCCATGGACCCATGGACCCGTGGACCTACCTGGTACCCTAGGAGTACCCTACCATGGAGCCCTTCGGCGGGCGCAGCCAGAATCGATGAATTGAACTTCCTGCCCGCGGACCTCTAGATAGGTAGTACCTGCCCATGGACACCTCCTACTATGTACATATGTACTAATCTTTAGGGTCTCGGCTGAGCCCGAAAGAATTGATCCCGTCATGCACGTGCGACCTCATCAGTAATCCCATTGTCAAATCATGCTCTCATTTTCGTCAGGATTCCCCGGCTCAGCTCACCCGACCCCGGACATCTCCAGGCCCTTACCTTGTCCATCCTTATCATTCCTTCCCTTGTCAATCCGTTATCCTTTTCCACAGTTGTCCATGAATTCTTCATCCTTCGCCTTCGCCTCCGCCTCCGCCTCCACGCCCAAGCCTCCTCGACTTCCAAATGCCCTCCGCCTCCTCCAACACCAAAGCTTCCTGGCGATACCCGGCAGGGCTCAGCCACTCAGCCAACTGCCAATGGCAACCACCGACGTCATCCACGTGCCTCCATCACGTCCCCGGCGGAGTCGGGAATCCTTTCTCGCCAAGAGGGCCTTCCGAGATCCGGCGCAAACAAGATCCCGGCGAAGGCGATGCCGAAGCCGAAAACTAGAGAGAAAGTCATCTTCGAACCCTTTTATCCCACGTCCGGGATAGACTTCGTACATAACTCGCCTTGCTTGCGGCTGAGAATCCACTCACGTTCCGCGCAATCTGACGCCAAGTAAGGGGCATTACCGTCATACGTCACCCGATGATTGCGAATCTTGATCTTTGAGACTCCCTCGCCATCATCATCTTTAGCATTGAGACGAGCACTTGATGCGGTGCTAGGCTTTTCATCCATTTGGCGTTGTCCTCTGCCAATACCTACATACTTCGTAGGTAGTCGTAGATATCTGCTCATTCGATTCTGGTGTTCGTCACGTGATCATCGGCGGTCTGCCATGGATGGCAGCAGTCATCTAGCTCACCATCTCGAGATTCTGTCATGATACAGAATGTCTTTACGATAACTGTTCATACAAGTCACGTCTAAGAACACTAGACTTTGTAGTCTCTCTATTCGTACGAAGTATACGAGGGAAAGAGAAATAGATGGCCGTGATCAGTCAGGTCTTCCGTGACCCACTCACTCTCTGACGAGCAAAACCCAAAGAGTACAGGTAATGCCTTAGTAAACCTCAACGACAATCACATCTTCTTCCCCGCGGCCCGACTCTGCGTCATCCCTTCGACGTCTTCCACAACCATCAAGCCACCTCTGAGGCTCCCACATTGCCGTCCATCGACGCCTACTGGGTGCTACCGAATCTCGACTGGTCATGTCGTCATCCTATCCTCTGCCGCGGGGCAGCACCTGGCTGCTGGCCATCGGCCTCGTGCTGGCTCTGATGCCCGCCAGAGCAGCTGCCTTTGGAGCTGGTAATATCCCCTCCATCGCCCAGGTCAGTTCCATTTCTCTTATGCGATGATAACCCTCAAACTCATCTGGCACAGGTCGAGGGCCACAACTGGCGCCATGGCGGTTCGTGAAGCCGACTATCCTTGTCTCTGCCTGCGCTGACTTCGATAGATATCGAGGATATGCTCGCCAGCGTTGCCTTCCTCCACGGCAAGAAATGGACATCGATGCTCATCAAGAGGACCTACTTCGGTAACTGGCTGCGTGACTACTCCCAGGCCGTCGACGTCGGCAGCTTAAAAGGCGTCAATGCCGCAACCATCCGGATCCTCGTCTGGGTCCTCTCCTTCATGTCCTTTGGCTACGCTACCGACGAGTTCGAGGTCACCGAAGAACGTCTCGGCTGCTACCGTCCCGAGGAGCACATCGACAACCCAAAAGGCTACGCTGACGGTCTTGATGCTCGCAAGTTTCATCCGAGTCTCCGGGGCCCCGTCGAGCCAGTCGAGACCGAAGTCGATGACAAAACGGGCATGAAAAACTACATCGCCAACGAGTCGGGCCGCTGGGCTACCAGCGCCGGCTATCTCAGGTACAGTTTTGCTAGGAGCATCCACTTCGGCCGCCTTTACACAAGCGGCGCCCATGGCAAGGGCAACGACGATAATCTCTGCGAAGCACTCCGTTGCTTGGGCCAGGGCTTGCACTGCATGGAGGACTTTGGCGCCCACTCAAACTACTGTGAGCTGGCTCTGCGTGAGCTAGGATACCACAACGTCTTTCCCCACTGCGGTCACCAGGCCGAGATGAACATCCATGGGAGGAGGCTTTATCCCATTGTAACAGGGACCTTTGGCGCCGTCGACTTCCTGCACTCCGTCATCGGCGAGGCC
Organism: Ophiocordyceps camponoti-rufipedis; assembly: GCA_002591395.1. NCBI lineage: Eukaryota > Fungi > Ascomycota > Sordariomycetes > Hypocreales > Ophiocordycipitaceae > Ophiocordyceps > Ophiocordyceps camponoti-rufipedis. The sequence goes on along the minus strand of NJES01000048.1, from coordinate 41,818 downwards.
AACGATCACTTCACCCAGTCCGAGGTGGACGAAGTCGATATTGCCCTCAAGAACGCAGAGGCAGGCAAGTCTGGCGGCGGAACCGGCTCCAGGGGCTTGTTCGACGGTTCTTCGTCGTCCGACTTCATCTCGCTCATCTCCAAGCTGCCAGACGTCGGCAACGGCTTTGCCGATCAGGCGAGGAGTCTCAAGGCCGCGTCCGAGGCTCAGGAGCGCGATAATCAGAACCAGACTCGCAGCCGAGACAACGTCAATGTCGTCCCCGGCATGAGCCCCAGTTTCGATCCCGTCAAGGTGTCGGGCCAGATCTACCCCATCATGCAGTTCCGAGACCGTATCGTCAAGACCATCAGCCGGGGCATCGCCAAGATCCCGGGTCTCGAAAAGCTCATTGAGCATATCAGCGAGACGCTGACGGCCTTTGTCCTCGGTCTGCTCGCTCCCTTCATTCGCCCCATCATCAATCAAGTCTCCAAGGTGCTCAAGGACGGCTCGTCCGGCGTCATCAACGCCAGCTCTCAGTCGCAGCTCGAGCCGTGGGAGAATCCCAACTGCACCGACCCGACACACTCGATGCTGTCCAAGGATCACTTTACCAACATCCTCAACTCATGCGCCGGCCGGGTGGCCACGACTATCCTGCAATATACCGTGCCGTAAGTAATCGCCTTCGTTAACCAGCCACCTCTAACTGACTGCTCCCAGTCGTGTACTCTTCGCCTGGGAGAACACAAACGTTCCCGTCAACGAGGTGGTTGATGACGTCCTCCGTTCTTTCCACCATCCTGCCATCCGCAACGAACGTATCGAGATTCAGCGAGACATGTTCCATACCGTCAAGAAGTGGGCCGACGAGCATCCGCGCCGCCACGAGCTCGACCAGCTTCTTTCATCTGATTCGGTGAGGAAAGGGAAGAATCATATCTTGAAGCAGCAGAGGAGCGACAGCGGAGGCAGCCACGGCGCAGGCGGCCACTCTCACGGCCCGTGGGAGTCTCTCAGCCAACTTGGTCACGGCAAAGTCGCCGGCTCCCTCTGGTCCCAGGTCAGTACGCGCGACCTCAACTCAATGGGCGGTCTCGATGGAGACCCGTCGATGAACTACGTGTCCTCGTCGCCCGCTCCTCCGTCGAGCCAGAGACCGACACAACCGAGCTATGGCTACGGACAGAACCCGACGTACCAGTCCCAAGGGTCCGGTCTCCGACCCGGACCCCCCGGTGGCTATAGCGGCCCATCGCCGCAGCCGGGCCACCACGGCTACAGCCAACCGCCTCCTCCCCCGGGACCTCCGTCCGGATACGGCGGCCATTCGCCGCAGCCCGGACATTACTCGGGCTACGGTCAGCCTCCTCCGCCGCAACACGGATATGGCGGCCCGTCGCCGCAGCCCGGACACTATTCCGGCTACGGCCAGCCGCCACCTCCGGGACCTCAACCCGGCTATGGCGGTCCCCCGCCCCCGGGAGGACAGTGGGGTCCACCTCCGCCTCAAGGATACGGAGCTCCGTACGGTGGGCCGCCGCCGCCGCAGTACGCTCCCGGTCCTCACGGGCAGTCGCAGCAGTCGTCGTGGAGCGGCTATCCCGGCCAGCGCCGTGGTAACTAAAGGGGCTGGACGGGCGATGAGCGAGTGCTTGCGGCAGGAGAATGTTTGTTCCTGTCTCTCGTAGAATCTCGATGAGATTATGTCTCTCTAGCTGTTGTCTCGGGGCGCATGGGAGACTGGATGGACTGAGGATTTATGGTGTTTCTACCAAGAATAGCTGCTTGGCTCAGACAGTCTAATTGCTGACGCAAAGTCACGATATGGTCTCTCCTTTTCAAAGCAGAGGACCCCTTATTACTCGCAGAGGTGTCCTCGCACCTGAAGACCTCAGATGTAACCTCTTTTCCGACGCCGCAGAACACCACGAAACAGCCTTTGAGGGTCTCCGTATCTTTCTTTTCCTTACTGTTGATGATTCGATTGGGCGCGATGCCCCCTCCTCCGCGGATCCTGCGCCTCAGCCTTCCTCGCATCGCGAATCTCCTTGGTCCCAAGGCTGCCGAGTCCGCCCTCGGAACGGCGCTCCCAGCCGCCGAGACGGACGACCTGACAGGTAGCGTTATCGCCGTCGGCGGAGACCTCGACGGCATAGTCGACGACGTCGCGGGCGCCCTGTTCGGGAGTGGAAGCCTCCTTGATGACGTCGACGATCTCCTGGTCTGATAGGGAGCCTGAGACGCCGTCGCTGACGAGGACGAGGAACGAGTACTGGGCGGGACCGAGGTCGAGACGGGCTATCTCGGGCTCGGCTGAGACGCCGAGACGCTTGCTGCCGACGTCGCCAAAGGCACGGCTGTTGGCGAGGCCGGCTATGCGGTCCTCGCCGAAGCTATCGCCCGTGACCATGGATCCGGACGGTCCGTATCGTCGGAGTCGTCGGCTCTCGGTCGGGGTCGAAGGGTGGTGATCCGACGTCAGCGGCTGGGCACGACCCGAGGCCGTGTCGCAGACGAGGATACGGCTATCACCAACGTGGGCTACCAGCAGCGTCGACCGCGCGCCTGGATGCCAGAAGGGAGCGGGCGTCGGCGTCGAGACGAGGGCGATGGAGGCCGTTGAGCCGCCCATGAAGCGGGTGGTGCCGCCGATGCCGTGGCCTGAGGGCGTGACATGGGGCACGCCGAGGACCTCGTCGTGGTTGACGGGCATGTCCGAGTCGTCTGGGTTGGGTTTGCGCGCCTGAGCGGCCACGAAGTCGAGGTCGGCGCGGAGAAAGGCGTAGGTGAGGCTGGCCTCGATGCTGGCGGCCGAGTCATCTCCAGCTGCGCGGGCGCCAAAGTATTCCGGGCTGAAGCGTCGGAAGTAGCCGCCAATGCTGGACTTGTAGTCGGCCACCAGCTCCCGCTCGAGCCGGGCCGGCGTCGTCTCGTCTGGAGAAGGTGGGTGAGAGGGAGGATTCTGGCTGCTATTCTGACTGCTATCGCGACCGGGCTTTTTCTTGCGCAGGCTGCTCTGCAGACCGAAGCGGACGGCTGCCTCTTCGATGTAGCCGTGCAACTCGTCGCGGAGGAAGTGAGAACATTGCGAGCCGCCGTGGCCGTCGAAGAGGGCAAAGTAGAAGACCTGGGGATCTCCATACGCGCCTTCGGCGGGCGTCGGTTCGCCTGGCTTCTGCTCGACGCTCATTGGGGCGCGGGTGGCGAAGGCGGGCATCTCGACGATGCCGGCCTGATCGGCGTCCTCGTTATAAGGCCGACTGCCCCTGCTGGTATGGGCACCGAAGTGATGCTTGGCCCGTCGGAGCGGAATACGCACCACCGTCAGTTCCCGGCCCGGCATGTTTGGCAGAGCCACGGCCGGGGCCGAACCGGGGCTGTGTGTGTGCGGCGTCGAGGCATCGCGCGGGAGCTTGTGACGCGATACTGGCGAGTCTGGATGGAGCGACGACGAGGGGAGATGGGTGATGAAGTAGGTGTGAAAGCCACGGATCGTCAGCGCTCGTCGACTCGCGGCGACGCGACTTGCCACCGAGGCCATTGAGCTCGAGCCTCAGCAGCTCTCGCGCAGGTGATGCGGAGAGCGTAGCGGGTCCATGGGGGGAGTATTTGCTGCGGTGAGTCCCTCCAGCGCAGAGAGAAGAAGAATACGAGGCTGCTGGCGAGATGAGATAGGCTGATTACTTGTCTGTGAGCGTATTCGGCCCTTTGAGCGCATGGATCGCGGCCGGAAAAGGGTGCGGATGCTGCTCTGCAAGCGAAGCTGAGAGTCGCTTTGACGATGGACGGCAAATGGCCAATCAGAAGTCACCATGTACGGTGTGGACGGTGTGACTAATTGGCACATCCACTGATAGCTCTATTTGCACATCGAGTCGTGACATTACCGACTTTCATCCGGCCCAGACGACGTCGACCGACCAACAGCTCGTCTGCCATGTCTCCGGAGTCCCGACGGCAGCTCTTCAATATCGTCGACGACGGAGACATTATACTAGACGTGACTTTTGAATCTTCGACGCCTTCCCTCCGACGAAGCCGCAACGATGCCGCCGACAGTCAGGCCAAGCCCATCGCCAAAGCTGCTTACAGAGTCTCCTCAAACGCCCTCAAGGCGAGCTCGCAATACTTCACGAACCTCCTTTCCAACCAGCAATTCCGTGAGGCCGGCGTTGTCGGTGACGCTCACCGTCGTCTCGCCGCTGAGGGCATCGACCCTTCTCAGGCCGACGCCTCACGGCTGCCGTCGGTTGCCATCGTCGACGATGATGCGGCCACCCAAACAGACGGACACGAGCCCATATTCCGCGATATGCTCTTAGTTCTTCATCGCAAGCCCATTCAGACGGAAAAGGTGCTTCTTTCCTACGCTGTCACTCTCGCCGTCATCGCCGACCGCTTCGACTGCGTCGCTGCCGTGTCCCGCTCGGTCAGCAGCAGCCTCAAGTTTAGATGGCCCGTTACCATCTCGAGGCCCTTGGTGGATGAGAGGGGACGTATGACGGACGTCGAACAGGTTTTACGGCAAAAGGTGCTAGTCTCATGGCTGCTCAGCCAGCCGTTGCGCCTGCAGCAAGCTTCCCGCGAGCTTATAATCCGCGGCTCGAGCCTCTGGGGCTCCTTTGCTGAAGCAGACGGTCGAGGCAAGAGGACCGCTGCGTGGTGGAATCTCCCGGATGGCCTCGAACGTGAGTCTACTCGTCTGTTGCATGTTTGCCGCTGTCAATGACATGACGAGTCGCAGGTGAACTCGAGCACAGACGCGAATGCATACTCAACGCTATTGCTTCCGTTCAGCGTCACTTTATTGGTCTTTACGCCTCCCGTGAAAGGCAATGCAAGCTGGGCTACGGGTCTAGTCCCGCGTGCGATGCATTTCAGCTCGGCGAGATGATCAAGTTCTTGACGGGAAAGGGCCTGCTTTTTCTAGTGGATTTCGGACCGGCATCTCTCGATTCTGTGTCGGACACGTCCCTGCTCAACCTAGAGGAGCTCATCGACATGTTGAAGCAGCTGCCCAAGTATCAGGTCGATAGCCATCACAGCAATTGCGGGCCCCAAGTTCACATTAAGCCTATCCTGGACTATATCCGCACAATGCTGTCGGCTGACGTCGTCTCCATCTCACAGGCAGACTGGAAGAGGCGACGAGCCGACGTGACGTGGATCGCACCCCGGGGCGGTGAGGATGGCGGCCACCAGTTCGCATTTACGAGAAACATAGCCAGCGACCAGAGACTAAGACACGAGAGGTCGCTCCACATCAATCAAATGGCCAAGAGTCTATTTACGGCAGACGGCTGGGATTGGACGCCAGAAGCTTGAAGATGATCCTTTTAGCCCGTCGGGTGCTGTCTTCTAACTACATAGATGATGATCGGCACAAGGTATCAGTCGGGACTCGCGTCATGTAGCGTCGCCTGTTTTCTCTTAACCTGACTGATTCGGGCCTTGAGGCTTATAAGCCTGGTCTACGCCGACACGGCCACCGTCTTCTCCTGTGCGATATGCTTGGACTCGACAACACCGGCCCCATTGTCGCTTGCTTGAGAGTCGTCCTTGGGTGAGTTGGTGCCGAACATGGGCCAGTGGCTCTTGTTCTCGCGGAAGCGCATGACGACAAAGGCGGTGACGACGGCGATCCAGTACATATTGTACGAAATGACGGACCCGTACGTGGCCGAATTCTGCCAGCCAAGAATAGCATTGAAAATGCCCCAGCCGCCAGCGTTAGGACCCGAGGGCGAGCAGCACTTGGCAGGGGTCAGAACCGGGATCAACCTTGGAGGCTTAGGGGAAGCTTACATTGACGTGCCACACACTCTTGTCGATGTCATAGGAGCCTCCTCCGTCACCGGTCTCGGCGGCATCGCCTCCGACGGCAATGTTCCACTCCTGGGCCTCAAAGTGCCAGATGCCGCGGGAGAAGAGGCCGGCGGCGACGAGATATAGCAGGCAGGTGGACAGGACGAGGAACAGCTGCAACTTGGCGGTAGAGGCGCCCCTAGAGTCCGACGGTCAGCAGAGCGGCACGGGCCAATGGAGGCCGATGTTTGTTTGAACGCACTTGTACAGGAGCCAGCCGACGAGGATGCCGAGACCAAGGCCAACGATGGCAGGCAGCGGCACGGCAGTGGCCGGAGCGGTAGAGGAGACGCCGGCGACGAAGACGACGGCCTCGACTCCCTCACGAAGAACGGTGATGAAGGGCAGAAAGAACATGGCGTATTTCTCAGGCAGACGCGCCCACCAGCGACGCGAGCCGGTCTTGACGGGAGCATTCATGGCGCGAGCGACCTTGGCACGCCACTTGTCGCGCATATTGCCAATGCGCAGGAGAGCAGCGCCCATGATGGTGATGATGACGGAGGCGACGATGCAGAAGGCGCCCTCGTAGTAGTTTTCGTTTGTCTCCCATGAGTTGCGACCGAGCGTGTACCAGATGCCAATGACGGCGCCGGCGATGATCATGCAGAGAACGAAACCGGAGATGACGCCGGTCCAGACCTTCAGACCGGGTTAACGATGGACGGGTCAAGGGATAAGAGAAGGCATCGTCACCTGGCGCTTCAAGGCACGGTAGGTCTGCGCATTCTTGTCGAGCGTCTGGCTGAGGAAGGCGAGGAGGACAGACACGATGATCACGGTCTCGAGCGTCTCGCGGAAGACAATGAGGAAAACGGGGACGGAGAACACGTCTGTGGCGGCCATTGCTGCGGTTGTCTGCGCGGAGCCTTGTTTTCCTCGTGAGTAACGGGAGGTCTTCTTTATTATTCTCGTCCAAGAGTAGACTGACAAGCGACTGGCACGGCAGATGGGTGACAGAGGGCGCGATCCCTCTGGGCCTCAGAAGGGGCATCCGGGCAACGGGATCTGATAAGCCGATGGGCGGGTCTCGATCATGCCACAGCGAGGAATGACATCGTGAAAACTCTTCTCGGGCGGGGTCGGGAGGGGCCCGGCCGTCTGTCATTGGGGCGACACGGCATCGATGCTACCATCGGTAAGGCAGCACGACTCGCGTGCCGAGCTTTTATCAGATGGGCCGGTGTTGCTTTCGGCCTGTTGCCGAGGCTGGCCAGATGAGTTGCTGAAGGGTGAGTTGAAGAATGTCGGCGATGCCCACGTTTGGAAGCTGGTCTCGTCCCTTTGTCTTCTGAGTCTTTCTCTGTTTTTTGTTTCTAACAACAACACACTCAGGCACCATACTGAGGAGCAGTAGAGCAGACACGCTTCTATCAACACCACAGGCCAGCTCTACCACCACATGCTCTTCCTTCCCCTCGTCCGGCTGGCGCTGGCCGCCTCGTCCGCCAGCCTCGCCCTCGCCGGCACCGTCCGCCACAACTTTGACATCACCTGGGTGCGTCGCAACCCGGACGGAGCACACGAGCGGCCTGTCATTGGCATCAATGACCAGTGGCCCATCCCGCCCATCCATGCCAATGTCGGCGATCGCGTCGTAATCCGCGTTCGCAACCTGCTTGGCAACCAGACGACGTCGTTGCACTTCCATGGCCTCTTCATGCGCGGCACGCCTCATATGGACGGGCCTGATGCCGTCTCGCAATGTCCCATCCCGCCAGGCTCAGAGTTTACCTACGACTTCATCGTCCGTTCTGACCGCTTAGAGTTTGCTCCGAAGAGATGCTGATGCCTTGATCAGGTTGACCAGCCCGGTACCTACTGGTATCACTCGCACACGCACGCTCAGTATCCCGATGGTCTTCGCGGCCCTCTCATCGTTCACGATGCCGACTTCCCCTACCGCAAGGAAATCGACGAAGAGCTCGTCCTGACGCTTTCCGACTGGTACCACGATGAGATGCAGACGCTCATCCCGCGCTTCCTTAGCAAGAACAATCCCACAGGCGCCGAGCCCGTGCCCAAGTCTGCTCTCATGAACGACACGCAGAATCTCGAGGTTAAGGTCCAACCCGGCCGCAAGTATCTGTTCCGCATCATCAACATGGGCGCCTTAGCCGGCCAGTATTTCTGGATTGAGGGGCATAAATTGACCATTGTCGAGGTTGACGGCGTCTATACTAAGCCGGCTGAGACGTCCGTTATTTACCTCTCTGCCGCGCAGCGCATGAGCGTCATTGTCGAGACAAGGAGCGATGCCTCGACCAACTTCCCCATCGTCGGGAGAATGGACGAGGTTCGTTTCTGAATTCCGCTCTCTCTTTCTGCTGATCTTCTATGGTCATCAACTTATCATGATGACTCGAACAGAGACTCTTCGACTTCGTCCCCTCGGACCTCAACTGCGACTCAACTGGCTGGCTCATCTACGACGATGCCAAGCCCAAGCCCGAGCCCGCGCCAGTGGACGAGCCCCAAGACTTTGACGACATGGACCTCGTTCCGTGGGACGGCATGGAGCTGCTTCCCGAGCCTCAGCGCGAAATTCAGCTTGACGTCCGGATGGGAGTCCTCGGCAACGGCGCAAACTATGCCTTCTTCGGAAACATCACCTACGCGATGCCCCAGGTTCCCTCCCTCTACACAGCCCTCTCGGCTGGCGAGTTGGCGTCGAACCCGGCCATCTATGGCGAGTACACGCGGCCCTTCGTTCTCGAAAAGGGAGAGGTCGTCCAGATCGTCGTCAACAATGACGATCCGGGTCGTCATCCGTTCCATCTTCACGGTCACAACTTCCAGGCTATCTACCGCTCGCCTGAGGAGGCCGGCTTCTGGGAAGATAGTGACGAGGCAAAGAGCAAGTTTGCAAAGGTTCCCATGCGTCGAGACACGCTCGTGGTGCTGCCAGAGGGTCACATCGTGCTGCGTTTCCGGGCGGACAATCCGGGTGAGTATCCCCGCACCCCTTTTCTCAAAGATGTATAAAATCGCCGTGAGTCAAAGAGGATAGCATCAGCTCATTGCTCGCTTAACCCAGGCGTCTGGCTCTTCCACTGCCACATCGAATGGCACGTCGTCTCCGGCCTCGTCGCCACCTTCGTCGAGGCCCCCTCGGAGCTGAAGGGGCTCACCATCCCGGACGACCACCTCGACGCCTGCAAGAAAGTCGGCATGTCCACCTCCGGCAACGCCGCATCCAACTCGGTTAACCTGCTCGATCTTACCGGCCAGAACGAGCCTCCCGCTCCTCTGCCCGACGGGTCCGTTTCTCCCTTTTCCCCGTTTCTTCCTCTCTTTGCTGTTGCCCGAGTCTGACTGTCATCTTTGGCACAGCTTCACCCCTCGCGGGATTGCTGCCCTCGTCTTCAGCTGCATCGCCGGCATCGTCGGCGTCGGAGTCGTCGCCTGGTACGGTTTCGCTGCTGCTAACCCCATTGCCAGCCCTGCGTCGCCGCCGGCCAGCTCATGAGCACTTGACCTTTTCTTCCCTATAGCCTTGCTTATTCGACAAGACAGGGGGGGGAAGATAGTCTTTCAAAAGGCTGCACATTACCAGTTTTGAACTCGGTAGATTTTGTACTCTAGAAGAGGGATCTGTGAACCGTTTAAGTCGTCGGTTTTGAGACCTCGATCTCTCTAGTAATTCGCAGATCTCGAGCTTAATACATACCTACGCTTCGAGCATAACCTTAAGAGGAGCAGTACTACCAAGGATGCTTGCACCGATTGTACGGAAGATACGGGTCTTTCGAAAGGAGGCCACTTCTAAAAAGTGCGGTCGGGTGAGGTCTTGCGAATGGTCAGGTGAACTTGCAAGAGCTATGGTTTTGCGCAACTGTTGGGGTTAGGGTTTGGGTTGCAAAAGCGGGGGTTATTGGTGCCAAGGCTGGTCAGGGGTCCCACCTCGGCTTGCAACCTCGCGTATTAGATAAGCCAGGCTGCGCTGCAGGGTCTTGGCGTCTGCTTTCCCTCAGTCGCGACTCGTGAGGCCGAGACTTCAAGGCAGCCTGAGCTCGATGCTTCGCTCGTTGCCTCAGCCTTTACTCTGAGCTCCCCTTAGCTCTTGTATCGCGGGCGCGACAATATCTCACTTGACAGCGGTCCCGTCTCCTTGAATGAAGGGATGCCTACCGCAAAGCGACTCAAGGGCAGCGGCGCCGCTTCCAAGCCTCGAAAAGCGAAACAGGCTGCCGCTCAAACGGAACCCGATCGCCCGACTCCGGCGGAAGTGGAGCAAGAGGAGCATCAATTCGTGCAGCTTGCGCGGAAGCACTGGCTCAAGAGTGGGAAGAGAGCGACGAGACCAAAGGTCAAAAATGAGGTTCTCAAGCAGGAGATTTGGGACGTGCTGCAGAGGGACGGCTTCCAGTACAGGTCACTTCAGCTCCTCGAGAGCTTGCAGATTCTGGAGTCATACCTATTACCTGGATACACGGAGCAGGCGTCTAATCATCATGTCCTCCTGATGGCCTTGATGTCTACCGTCAAAAGACGAGAGCATTTGGAGACTTGGTGTAAGTTGGATCTCCCAAAGCCTTTTACCAAGAACGCATTGCTGACGATTCCAAGCTTTGTTTCAGGATAGACCCGACGAGTTCTCGTCCATGTTTCGTCGCGTCCTGTCCTTGGTACTGGATCGCAGTCTGCCAACGGCGGTCCGAACCCAACTCGTTTGCTTCCTCATCTGTGCCTTTCAAGGATTGGATTGCGCGTTGGTCAGGAAAGAGTGTGCGCCCCTGGTATCAATCGGAATATGGCAAAACATCTCAAGCGATCAGAAGAGAGATTCGCTTTTGGACCAAGCACCGCATCTGAGAAAGGCTTGGAGAGCTTCGACGAAACGCTATGAGGCGGCAGATGAGGCGACCAAGACACGACTACGGTTCGAGCGGTCTTGGATTTACTCTCTTCTCCTCGACTTCATGGGCGTTCTGTACGCTGCTGGAGGCGATTCAGGTTTGCTCACCCCTTCCGTGCTCGCGTTCGAGTTCTAATCCTTGTCTATAGATGACACGCTTTACTGCGAGCGGCTTTGCGAGTTCATCTGCGACCTGCAGAGCCAGCTGCCGACGAGGCGCTATGTCAATGCCCTCCTTCGAGACGTTGAACTGCTTCCCGTCATGAAGCTGTCACCCATGTACAACGCCGAGTCCAACAGCCTTTTGCGAGAGCTTCATGGCATCCTGTCGCACTATACACATTTCACGATAAACGACCAAACAGGCATTCAACTCAACCGCACCGAAGCTTACGATATACACTGCGCATCCTTGAACAAGTTGCAGCGCGTGTCCTTCAAGCATTTCCAAGACAAGCTGATGATTTTGGCATTATCAAACTATGGCGCGATCGACACGAGAGACGAATTGGCATCGCTTCTTGAACCGTTGACCGACGACGAGATCAAACAATTCATGTCTTTGTTGGAACTCCGATCGACGTATCCCGATGCCCTGAAGCTTCCAGTCGACAGGAAGCTTTTCATGGAGATTCTTATCAGCAATTTCGAGCACAGAAAGACGTTCCAGGATATGGCTGAAGCCATGACTTTGATGCCCACAGAAAAGACGTTGTTCGACGGCGTTTTTAGAAGGGCTGAAGAATACGACGGATCACGGCCCTTGGCTCTTCCAAAACTGAACTTGCAGTATCTGTCCGCCGGTGACTTTCTATGGAGAGCCCTAGTTCTTCATCGTTGCGAGTCGTTCTACGGCATTCGGAAGGATATCGAGGCCGCCCTACGCCGGTTGCGTCCAGAGTTGGGACCATCAGGAGAAACGCATTTCGCAGGCTTCTCCAAGATGGCTCTCCCGATATCGAAACCAACGTGAGTCACCCTCGCTCCTGATAGTTCTTCTACTTGGTGCCCAGGCTAACCCATACGATCTTCAGCATTCTTGAGGTGGCACCTTCTTTAGTTGGCAGCGCCCTACCATCACTGGTTAAAGCCGAGATCTTGGTCGACGTGCAGCGAATGGGAGGCAACGTTCGGCGGGAATGGGATTCGCTACGGCCTGACGACGTCGTCTTCTTACTGGCTGTGGCACCCGCTCCTATCGACGCAGCAGACAAGGGCGACTTGATTCCAGAACATCAGCGGCTTGGGGTCCTGTCTGTGCGCAGCGCGGAAATTCTGCAGATAACTGACGAGAATGGTCGTCACGCAAGAGACGGGCCCAGGCAACTAGACAGCAAGCGACGCTTTCATCTCAAGCTCGACCCTCGTGCATACGCCAGGGACGCCGAGCTAGAAGCTGCAGGTAAGCCCGGCGTCTACGAGAGCATCAATCTGCTGTTGAGGCGAAATCGAAGAGAAAACAACTTCAAGCCAGTCTTGGAATCGATACGCAACTTGGTACTGTCGGAGACGCCTCTACCAGCCTGGCTTCACGAAATATTCCTGGGTTACGGAGACCCAGCGGGAGCGACGTACAAGCACCTCAACAATCGAGTCAAGAGGCTCGATTATCGGGATACCTTTCTCAACTGGCAACATCTGGTTGAGAGCTTACCCGGCAAGACGCTAGACCCTGGAGACACTGTCCGTGACAGCTTCGGTCCGCCATATGTCCTTGAGCAAGTCGAAAAGCTTGAGGACAATCTGAGTGTTAAGCCCTCGAAGAAGCGGCGGCGAGGCGCTGAACCAATATTGAAGACGGGAGTCGAGACTCTTCAGGTTTCCACGTATCCGCCCCTCAAGAATGGCCCATATCCCACTGATGCGCCGCGAGTGAATCAGGTCCGGTTCACTCCTGCGCAGGTCGAGGCCATCATGTCCGGTTCTCAGCCAGGATTGACCGTCATTGTCGGCCCGCCGGGAACGGGCAAGACAGACGTTGCCACGCAAATCATCAGCAATATCTACCACAACTTTCCGGAACAGAAGACTCTGCTTATTGCTCACAGCAATCAAGCCCTTAATCAACTGTTCGCCAAGATCGTCGCGCTAGATATCGACGGGAAGCACTTGCTTCGTCTAGGGCATGGGGAGGAAGAACTCGATACCGAAGGCAGCTTCAGCAACCACGGGCGAATCGAGTCATTCCTCCAAAGTCGTCAGCGACTTCTGGTCGAAGTTAAAAGGCTAGCTCTAAGCCTCGGTGCCCCCGGCGCTCACGATAACTCGGCAGAGACGGCCGGCTACTTTAACAAGGTCTACGTCGAGCCTGCTTGGGCAAAGTTCTGGCGTCTGACGTCGTCGCAAGAGACGGAGACGCGGGAAATCGCACAGCAGTTTCCGTTTCACGCGTATTTCGCCGACGCTCCTCAGCCACTGTTCCCTGAAGACGCGGACCGGGCCAAGGTGATGGAAATCGCCCAAGGCTGTTTCCGTCATATGTCCAAGATCTTTTCTGAACTTTCCGACATCCTTCCCTTCGAGATTTTGCGGCGCGAGCGAGACAAAGCCAACTACTTGCTCACCAACGAGGCGCGCATCATCGCCATGACGACGACTCACGCCGCCATTAGACGGGGCGAGATTGCCTCACTGGGATTTCACTACGACAACGTGGTGATGGAGGAGGCGGCCCAAATAACCGAGATGGAAACATTTATGCCGCTGGCCATGCAGAAACCGGTCAAGGGTCAGATGCCGCTGCAGAGAGTCGTCATGTGCGGCGACCATTTTCAGAATTCGCCTGTGATCCAGAACCTAGCGTTCCGGGATTATGCAAACCTGGAGCAGTCGTTGTTCTCGCGCCTGGTCCGGCTCGGTGTGCCGACCGTTACGCTGGACCAGCAGGGCCGAGCTCGACCTTCGATCGCGAGGCTCTATCAGTGGCGTTATCCGAAGCTGGGCAACCTTCCAAGCGTCTCGAGCCGGGCAGAGTTCCAGAGGGCGAATGCGGGCTTCAAGTTTGATTATCAGTTCATCAATGTGCCTCCTTACAAGGGCCGTGGAGAGGCGGAGCCGACACCGCACTTTATCCAGAACCTTGGAGAGGCGGAATACGCCGTCGCCCTGTTCCAGTACATGAGACTGCTGGGGTATCCGGCCGACAAGATCAGCATCCTCGCCACTTATGCCGGACAGAAGTCCCTGATCAGGGATGTTTTATCGCACCGGTGCGCTGGGAAGCCTATGTTTGGACTGCCCAAGGCCGTGGCCACCGTGGACAAGTACCAGGGCGAGCAGAACGATTGTAAGTGCAGACATGGCACCCCAGATGGACGAAAGCTAACAGCATTATACTCTAGACATTATCTTGTCGATGACGCGCACATCACGGGTGGGCTACCTGCGCGACGTACGCCGCATGACGGTGGCAGTTTCTCGGGCCAGGCTCGGGCTTTACGTGCTCGGACGGCGCGAAGTGTTTGAGGAGTGCCCCGAGCTGCGTCCAGCGTTCGACATACTTCTCGCCAGGCCGGACAAACTGATGCTGGTGACGGGCGAACTATGGCCGACAGATCGAGCCAATGCGGAAGAGGAGTCGGCAGTCGAGGGGGAGGCTGCCATGGAGAGCGTGGAACATCTCGGGCAGTATGTGTTTGAGATGACAAATACGAGGATGAAACAGCTACAGCAGGAGGGTTCGCTGGGCGAGATGCTGGACACAGTTGTCGAGGAGACTGTGGACGAGCAATACGCCGGTTACGACGACAAGGTCGAGGAGGATGGAGTGAGTGAGGATGCCGAGGAGGATGCGGAGAAAGACTCCGGAGGCAGAGATTGGGTTGATAGCGCAGTGTGATGGACAGCAGGATAGTATTGTATCGAATGCGATGATACGTGGCGTGCCGCGGCTATCGTGGCGAGGCGGACAGGGCCAGAGAGCCATATCTAGACGAATGGGTACGAACGAGAAGTATGTAAGGTATGACCCCTTCTTCCTTCAGCAAGCTGGGCTGGTAAAAGCAAGTTGCAGCAGAGTGGCGGAAGGGGAGAGGGCAAGATCTACAGGGCTGCATCTGCAGTGCAAAGCCAAGGCGTCCGGGAAGGGCAGTCGTGCAGGGTAATGTGTGTGTGATGGGGGAACTGCCAGGAGACGACGGATGGAGTGCGGATAGAGATAGGAGTTTCTTGATAGATGCGGTTCCGTGTTTCGAGGAGAAGTCAACGGGACAAAGTCTAACGGACGATGTTTGTGCGCGCTACCTGTCGTCCGGATGGGCGGGCCGGTGGGGGCGGGAGACGAGGGGGCGGGCTGGCCCGTGAGATAGGGGACACAGGGAGGCACGGTATGTCTTTGCTTGCCTGATTGAGGTAAGGCGTGTGGAAGCGGAGGAGGAGGAGGAGGCGGATGGAGAGGATGGCGGAGGGATAGAGGTTAGGTAGGCTGTGTAGTTGTCGTAGATGCCTGGGCTGGTGGTGAGGGAGGTGGGGAGTATGTATGTAGTTGTCGGAAGTGACGAGATGGAACTTGAGTTTAGGATCGAACAGTTGATCATCCAGACTGCCTGCCTACCTAGTTGCCTACCTGTCCGAGGAACTCTCCTCGGGAGGGTATTAGGCTATTGTTAGGCAGCTCTGCTTCACGACCTAGGACGAGCATCAAGTGCGGGTCGGAGGGCGTCATCCCCTCTCAGGTTGGCTGTTTCGATGGATGAGGTTTCTCAACAGGTAGAAGATGGTGGTGGTAGGTGCATTTCTTGAAGAAAATCGAGATGGATGGACGGACCAGGACGGATCATCGGATGTCTTTGCCAAGTCACGTGCTCTCTCTCGTCCGCCTCACTCTTTCAGAGTCTCTCAGATACAACGACTCCCACGCGGACTCATGACATCATGCGACACGCGACAAGGCCCGGAAGCCGATAGCCTAAACCTCGAGGCTCGAGGCTCGAGGCTCCAAGAGACGAAGGGTGGCTGACTTGTGGGGAAGCCGATGCACGCCGGTCCAGAGCGAGATGCGCAAGGGATGACGGAAAAGGCGTCCGTTCCCCCTCCTGCAGCCTTTGCATGCTGCAGGCCCCCCTTTCGCCAGCGCTTCCCGCCAGCCAGATCTGCTGTCTGTCTGTCTGTCTGTCTGTCTGTCTGTCTGTCTGCCTGCCTGCCTGCGTGGGACAGTGGATGGGGAGTGGAAGGGCACCCAAAAAAAGACATCGGGGTTTTCACACCCCTTTTTTGCTCTCGCCCGGCAGGGGCGGGGAGTGAGCTGCAGTCTAAGCGCGTTAGGCTATCAATGTCTTGACTCTTGCTTGCGCTTCGGGGCCGAGATGAGATGAGTTGTGATCGGGTAACTTGCCTACCTATTCGTACCTACAACCTACCTACCTGTGTATGTGCGTACGAAGACTGATGTCGCGTGATGGTATCTCGAGAGCAAGCGCATCGTGATTCGCCGTCGTTCGTGACTCAACAAACGAGCTTCGTCGAGGCAATCAACAGTCGACCCCATCAGATTGTCGTCCCATCAGTCCCATCCGAGTTTTTCTTGTGTTTCACGGCCGAGACGAGCCGTGCGAGCACGAGCTGGTGGACGGTACCGGGTGTCTGGAAATGGCACTATATCATGACAGATATACCTCAGTCACTGCTTGGCCCTCTGTCTCTGGCCGTGTCTCTCTTTCAGATGCTTCCGTGCCTTGATGGAAGCCAGCAGGGAAGCAGGACAGGGAAAACCCATCTTGCCCAGTACCTAGCAGAGCGAGGCAGGCAGGCAGGCAGACAGGTATCCGGGATGGATGGGCTTCTCGGCGTCGCTGCTGGCAGGCAGGTCGGTAGGTAGGTAGGTAGATAAGCAGGTAAGTAGGCAAGTTAGGGCAGCCAAGGCAGCGAGGGAGACGGGCGTAACAGGCGGTACCGGGGCTGCAGCTCGTGTTCTTAACAACTCACAAGCCATAACACGGCATCGTCAGCTTTCCATCTTGTTGATGCGGATGCACAATCAAGGTTAATTAAAACTTGCCCGCGTCCCCGACAGAAGCATGCACGAGGAGGCGCCTGAGGAAGGATGTTCGCTCGTGGGCGTCGTGGTAGGTACGCCGACGATACTTGCCGTGCCTACCACGAGGGAAACGTAAAGTTCGCGCGGATACCTGTCGTCTGGCGGTGCTGCCCACCTCGGGCACTGTATACGACCCACGAGCCATGTTTCACAGCGCCGCCAGGGCTACCGGACCTCAAAAGTACTCGTCGGGTATCCTTCCACCCATCACATAAGCGCTGTGAGCCCACACGCTGAGCCCGCCCACACGCACCCCAAAAGCCAGCCGGCCAACAAATTCTGGCGGGAGGCTCTCTCTCCCCCCCCCCCCCTTCTTTCTCACCCCCGACCTGCCAAGGTACCACTACCATAATAATTTCTGCTGCCCAAAATTTTCCTGCTGGATCTCTTCCTCCAAAACCTCAGCATCGCCACTGGTCCGGTGGATTTTTTTCTCCCTCACCAGGCCCCTTCCTGCCATCCATCTCCATTGGATTTTTCTTCTGCGTCCGCAGCACCAGAAGCTCTCCCCTCTTCTGCTCGTTTTTTTCTTCTTTCCTGGTCCGCCGTCGCCCAGCGGGCCTCGATCCTCGCCGGGTCCCATCGATCCCTTTCCTGCCGACCCCTTCGCTCATTCCAGGAAATCTCTTCGGCCAGTCCGGACCTGACGAGACGAGCATACAGCCATCGCGCCCAGCATTCCGATCCGGAGCGTTTTTTGAGACGGCAGACGACTTCGCTGTCTTCTCTTCCACCACACACACACACCCCCTTTCTCCGCAGCACCAAACGGATTAATCCAGGTCGACCTCCGCGGTTCTCGACCTCCCCGACTCCTGTCGTCGTCCGCTGCCTTTTTTTTTTCCCCTCCAAACCCGCCCGACCGCAACCTGTTCTCGCATCACAAGGCTTACTCCTCTTAATGACGTCGCCTGCGAACCGGCAGAATCCCATCCCGGCCACCAACACCTCCGCGACCACGGCTGCTTCTTATGCCTCGGCTGCTGGTGCGCCGAAGAAGCCCGCTCAGGCGCCCGTAGTCGCAACCAGCTCTCACCCCCCCTTCGCGGTGGGTGGTGCTTCTGCCGCTCCGGCGCAGAATGCAAAGGCCGCAACGCCATCTCCTGTGAACGGCAAGTCGGCCGCCACTCCTCTCGCGCAACCCAGCTCGACCGCCAACGGGTCCACCTCGGACCACACGAGGAAGAGCTCCGTCACCATGGCCGCCACCGGCCCCAACAGCTATGCTGCCAATGGCGGTCCCGTCGGCGGCTCCAAGTCGGGCATCCAGTTCGGCTATGACTCTCCCGCCATGGCCCACAGCACGCCACAGGCCGGCACCTCGGCCCCCATCCCGATCCCGGGCGGAAATCCCCGCGTCACTTCGCCCGCTCACTCGCCGTCGCCGATCCCGCAGCCATCGGCCAGCGGCGGACGACCGCCTTCTGGACTCCAGCAGCCTACGGGCCAGATGACCTTTGGCAGTCTTAGCAGCGATGGCGAGGTTTGCCTCTCCCCCCCCCGCCCCGTCCGTCGTTACTGCTTGCCCAGCACGCAAGCCATCGACGCGAGGCTGTACTGGTATCAAAACTCACATTTTCTGCAGCGCCACATGAGACAGGGCTCTGTCCCTCCGAATCCAAACCCCATGGTATCGCAGCCCGGCGCTCACTTTCGACGTGAGTCCGGCCACTCTGTTCAGAGCGAGAATCCCGGCGGACCAGGACGAGGCAATTTTCCGCCTCAGGGAGGCCGTGGCCGTGGCGGCTTCAACCCGCATGGAAACTCGTACAATAACCAGATGGGCTATCCCCCGAACAACCAGTTTCGAGCCGGTCCGGGCCAGGGCCGAGGCATGCCCCCTACATTCCAGCCTCAACCTCGGAGCATGCCGTATCCCAACTCTCCGCAGCCGAGCCGAAGCCCCGCTCTCGTTCCGTCGATGCCGAACACGCCCAGCATGGGCTCTGCCAACATGCAGCCGAATATGCCTATGCAAACGCCGCCCCAATATCATTACCCGCCGCCCATGGGCCCCCAACATCAAGTACTTCCCCCCTTCCCCGTTGCTTCATCAAAACCCCGCAGGAAGACGGTCCCATTGCCTGAGCATGAGGCGGGACGCCAGTGGGATCCTGCGCGGGAGCTACATGGTTATGATATCCGCCATCACCCACGCCGTCACATGGAACGTGCGAATCCGGGGTTGAGCGAGCATGACGTGAACAGCTTTCGCGCGGTATCCGATGGTGGCCCGCGACCTCTCCCCATGCCTTCTCAGCATATGCTCGCCGCTGCAAAACCATCCCCTGCTTCTCTTGACCTGTCTCCGGAAAGTGGAGGATTTGAGCTCTGGCTGACGTATAAAAATCAGAATTTTGGCTACCCGCCCCAGCAGATGGACCAGTACGGACGGCCGATATCGATGCCCTATGGCTACAACGGCGTGCCCTACATGGGACCCCCCCAAGCTAACGCTCAGGGATACGGCCAGCAGTACGGACCGCCCCCCTTCCACCCTCAGGGCCACGCCATGTCCCGGAGCCCGTCACAGCCGGAGCGACCCTCCAGTGCCAGCATGCAGAATCAGCCTGTCATTGTCTCGTCCGCGGCCCAGGCTGCTGGCTCGCAGCCCAACCCGGCGGCCAAAAACTTTGTCAAGCCGGGCAGGAAAAGCGCCGCTATCCAGATCAAGAACGCGGCTGGCGAGATCGTCGACACCTCGTCGTTCAAGCAGCCGGCTTCCCCTGCGCCCGCCGCCCAGCAGTCCAAAACCCCGCCCGTCGTGTCCTCTACCCCCACTCCTCCTCCCCTGAAGTCCTCCACCCCGGCTCATGGCCGGACGGAAAGTCAGGCAACGCCCAAGACTGCTAAGCAGATCCAGGACGAGCTGAAGGAAAAAATCAAGCAAGCGACACAAGCCTCCGCCGAGAGCAAGCCCAAGGACGATAAGGCGTCCGTGGTGGCGCCTCCCAAGGAGCAGCCGGCGGTGGTCGACGCGGTTCCTGCCGTCGCCAAGTCTGGTCCCGATGTGGATTCGGCCAGCGCGACGACGGAAATCCCTCTCAGCGAGGGCCCTGCTGGCAAAAAGGCCGCCGTGGCAGAAGCCAAGGACGACGCCGTCAAGCCCGTCGAGGCCCCCAAGACCAAGCCCGACGAGCCCGACGAGGACGAGGTCGAGCGAATGATTCGCGAGATGGAAGAGGCTGACGCCAAGCGCGAGAAGGAGGAAGAAGAGCACCGTCAGCGGAAACAAGCCGAGAAGCTCGCGGCCAAGGCCAAGGACGAAGAGCAGCGCAAGGGCAACGCCGCCGATGAGGACCGCAAGCTGCGGGAGCAAGAGCGCGAGATGGAGAGGCTGGAGGAGGAAAAGGAGAAGAGGCAGAAGCAGGCAGAGGCTTCTGGGAAGACCATGACTGTTGCCGACGCCTTCGCCCAGCTCCGGTCCGGCAAAGGGCCTGAAGAGCCGGCCGTCAACGTCGACGCGGTCGCCGAGAAATTGGCCGACGCCAAGATTGATGGAGATAAGCAGCAAGCGTCGCCTGTCGACGCCTCGGGCCAGAAGTCGGTCCCGACGGACAAGCGCGGCCCCAAGCCCGCTGCTCTGAACCTGTCGCCGCTCATCACGAAGCCGGTGGAGCCGGCTCAGCCGAGCGCGGCGCTGCAGTCGCTCAAGTCTGCCCGCTTCCTCCAGGTCATGGATCAGGGCATCTATCCTGCTGGCATCAACTCGCCCAACCCGTCGTTGAACGCGGCCGTCACCATGAAGGGCAAGACGTTCAAGTACGACGCCAAGTTCCTGCTGCAGTTCCAAAAGGTCTTCACCGAGCAGCCTTCGCATGAGTTCCATCAGCAGGTCAAGTCTCTCATCGGCGATGGCGACGGCGGACGCTCCGCCCGAGCCCAGACGCCGGGCTCGGCTCGGCAGGGCTCCCGCGGCGGCGGATCGGCCTTTTCCATGGGCTCCTTCAACGCGCCGCCCGTGCGGACCCTCCCGCCCGGGACGACGTCGAGCGAGCGCATGGCCATGGCTAGTGGCACGATGGCGCGGCCCTCGATCAACTCCATCGGATCCTTCCAACGTCCCGGAGCTCCGTTCCCGTCGTCGACTCCCATGTCACGGACGTCTTCGCAGTCCAACATGCGGAACATGCCCAACTCTCCGCGCCAGTCGAGCCGGTCGACCAGGGGCAGTCGGCGCAACGACTTCAACGCAAAGGACGCCCAGTCTTCCAAGACGATGCCACTGACGGCCGGCATGGAAATCAAGCCCATTGCCGTCTCCGCCACAGGCTGGAAACCCAGCAGCGTCGGCAGAGCTCCCCAGCCTGGGGCCACTGGCCTGGGCTATCTCGATCCGGAGATGGTGCAGCGAAAGGTTAAGGCTGCGTTGAACAAGATGACGCCCGAGAACTTTGACCGGATCTCGGATCAGATCCTCGAGATCGCCTCGCAGTCCAAGGACGAGTCCGATGGTCGGACACTGCGCCAGGTGATCCAGCTGACGTTCGAAAAAGCCACGGACGAAGCTCACTGGGCTTCGATGTACGCCAGGTTCTGCAAACGGATGCTGGAGACGATGAACCCCGAGGTCCGCGACGAGCGCATCAAGGACAAGAGTGGCAATATCGTCAGCGGCGGAAATCTGTTCCGCAAATATCTCCTCAACAGGTGTCAGGAGGACTTTGAGCGCGGTTGGACGACAAACCTGCCGGAGCCGAAGGAGACGGAGAGCACGGATAACAAGACGGGCGAGGCGGTCATGCTGTCGGACGAGTACTACATCGCGGCCGCTGCCAAGCGGAGAGGACTCGGTCTCGTCCAGTTCATCGGCGAGCTGTACAAGCTGGGTATGCTGACGGAGCGCATCATGCACGAGTGCGTGCATAAACTCGTCAACTTCAAGGGTATGCCGGATGAGGCCGAGATCGAGTCGCTCTGTAAGCTATTGCGGACGATCGGCGCCAATCTCGAAATCACGGAAAAGGGGCGACCGGCCATGGACGCCTACTTCCAGCGGATCCTTCAGATGGCGGAGCTGCCCGACCTGCAGAGTCGGATGAAGTTTATGCTGATGGACATCGTCGACCTTCGACGGGCCAGCTGGCACTCAAAGGAGGGCAACAAGGGCCCCAAGACTCTGGACGAAGTCCGCGCCGATGTAAGAAGCTTTCCCCCTGACTCCCTTTCAAGAAGCAGTTCACTCATGTTGTTTGTCGACAGGCCGAAGCGGCGAATGCTGCCAAAGCGCAAGAGGCGGCGAGAAACAGCCAGAGAGGCGGCGGCGGCGGCGGCGGCGGAGGGCGGCCGATGGTAGGACGAGGCGATGGCCGCAACTTCTCGGCCACGTACGTGCAGCAGGCCAGCAACCAGGTGGGGATGGACGACCTCAGGCGGCTCAAGTCGGCGAGCAGGACGCCGAGTCAGAATGTGACGCTCGGCCCGACGTCGATGTTCTCGTCCCGCAGCAACAGCGGGAGACGGCTGGGGCCGGGAGTGCTGGGCCGGCCCGGCGAAGACTCGGGCGCCTCTTCGCGCACGGGAACGCCGCCGACGAGAGACAGCACGACCAACACCAACGCTTTCAGGTAAGCAGACGATTTGCAATGGCCAAGGTCGGGATGGTGAGGCTGACATGGCAACCTTCAAGTCTGCTGGCAAACATGGAAACCGAACATCCAGCGTCGCCTCCGTCTGCAGGACCCTCTCCGTCCTTGTCCAAGGCTGTCCCCGACAGCGACAAGAAGGAGGGCGAGTAAGCTGTCGAATCAAAGTTTTAGCGTCTTGCATTTCGGATGATAGACTTGGCAGGGTTTGGTTTCTTGTTGCTCTCTTCTTCTCCCTCCGGCCAGCCCTTTACGTATACAGCCCTTTGTGCGACGGATCTCAGAAAAGCTGCACACGCATTTGACCCGTCGATAGATCAGTCTGATGAGGCAGGCAGTTGACGCCAGCTAGGGAGGGAGGGGGAAAAAACTCGGACAGGGGATTTCTTTCTTCGGTGTGTTTTATCTATACATTGATGCGCGTCTTTCCATCATTGGAAGAGCCCACGAGGCGACGGCTGGTGTTTCCTGTCGACGTGTTGAAGACGGCGCACGACATGAAGGGAGAAGAAGAAAACACAAAAAGGGGAACGAGGCGGCAGGCAGGCAGGCAAGCAAGCAGGCAGGCAAGCAATGCAACCACGGCGTGTGTGTTTTGCTCGTCGGCTCGACTCAGGGGGGGAGACGTGTCCAGCAGCTCGTAGGCGTCGCGGACTGAGGCGGAGGAGCCGACGAGGAGCGATGGGGGGGGGGAAACACATGTTTTTGCATGGACGGGTATTTTTACTGTACAAAATCTAATAGCAAAGGGCGTATGAAAAGTGTTGACGAGTTGGTTTTTCGTGGATCGTACATGAAGAATCATCATGATATTGTCTACATGTATGGTGCCTGACTGCGTATTTATCCATGTTCGAAGTATGAAAGAGAGGGACAGACACCCTCATCCAGCCATCGTGGCCTTGTGAAAGCCCAGGCGGGCAAAGAGCGTGTCCATGGGCACCCACTGACGACCGCACTTGTCGAGATAGCCGTCGACGACAGCCTTGACCGTGGCGAAGCGTACGCGGTTCTGCTCAGCCAGGGCCCGCACGTCGACGTCGTTGCCGCAAGCAGCGGCAGCCTTGTCCACGTCCCACAGGCCGGAGAAGTAGAGCAGCTGGTTGTAGATGGCCTTGCCCGAGTACTGGTAACGCATGCGGCCCATGCACTCGCCGCGGGCCAGGCCCTTGGCGCCGAGGCAGCGGGTGCCGTAGACGCTCATCTGGCGGGTGCGGATGGCGCACTGGGCGTCGTCGCAGAGGAGCCAGCCTTGGTGGTAGCTGCTCGTGTGGGCGCGGATGGCGGCTTCGACTTGGGCGACTATGGAGATGGGGGGGAGCGGGGAGCGGCAGTCCGGGCAGAGGATGCCCGAGGGGGAGACGCGGGTTGGGGTGAGGCCTTCGAAGGGGGAGCTTGTTTTGCAGTGGCGGCAGCGGAGGGTGAGGCGGGTGCAGTCGGCGAAGCGGACTGAGTCGGTCATCTGGGACTCCAGGGGGTGGAGGTCGGCGTCGAGGGGGTTGGTGATGGTTGTCGAGGAGGATTGGTAGCGGCGGATGTCGAGGCCGAGCTGTTCGGCCAGCTGGGCTGTCGAGGTTCCGGCGATGTGGGCGCAGAGACGCTCGACGGGGGGGAAGATCTGCTTGGCCAAGTACCAGTCGACGTCCGGGACGAGGCCGGCGTCGGAGCGGAGGTCGGCGGGGGGGTGGGCGCGCTTCGGGGCGGGGCCGTCTCCGGCGACGGTGATGTAGGAGACGACGTCGCCCTTCCGGATCGTCTTGCCGCGGGCTAATTCGCGGAGGGCGACTTGGACTTGGGGCATGGAGTCGCCGTTGGGATAGTCGGCGGGTGCTTTGCCGAGTTGGGTGAAGATGATGTATTTTGGTGTCGGGATCTTCTGCTGGCGCATCTCGGAGGCGGTGTCGCGGAGGTGGGCGTGGATGCGGTTGACGACCGTGTCTGCTTCTTCGCCCGAGAGGATGTCGTCGAGGAGGTGCTTGGAGACGTCCTTGGAGAGGGCGCAGTACTCGCGACGCCTCATGTCGAGGCCCTTGACTTCCATGCGCTCGACCAGCCTGCCGCCCTCGTCGACGAGGCTGATGGCCGCGTACTTCTTCTTCGCCTGGAGGAGGATGCGGCGGAAGACGTGGTCGATGTCGATCTCGAGGAGCTTGTACTGGTCGTTGACGGCGCGCTTGAAGTCGTTGCCGACTTTGAGGGCGTCGGCGACGGAGCTGGCGTTTGCGTTGATCATGACGGAGTCGGTGTCGCCGTAGATGACTTGCAGCGATTTGCTCTCTGCCAGCTCCTTTGTGCTCGAGAGGATCTCGCGGCCCTTGTATGTTGTGAGGACGGCGAGCGGACGGGCGTAGAAGCGGGACTTTGTGTATCCGAGGCAGCCGTACATGGAGTTGGCCGTGAGCTTGAGGGCGAGCTGCTTGGTGTCCCAGGTGGCTAGCTGCTCGGGGGTCGCTTTCTTGTCCTTCATGAGCGACTTTACTTGTCGTCTGCGGCCGACGAGGGTGGCGATGAGCTTGGGGAGGATGCCTTGTGGTTGGTCGGGGCGGACCTCGGGGATGGCGTCGTCGCCGTCGTCGTTGTCGTCTGTCTGTGGGAGGGAGCAGGGGTAGTTAGCAGGTGGTGAAGAAAGGGAAGAGAACAAGACGGAGAGCTTACCGGTCCGTTCCGGTCAACCGTCGTGAAGCAAATGTTGTACTCCTGGATGATGGACGGATACAGCGAGTTAAAGTCCATGACCAGGACAAACTTGTCGTACAGCCCCTTTTGCGGCTCAAACACCAGGCCGCCCTTGTACTTGCTATCCTTCTTCTTGGCCTCGTCGTCGTCCTTCTGCCGGCCGCGGAACGACGGCTTGTCTGGGCAGATGTACTTGCTGCGATGGAACTCGTGAAGCAGGATGAACTCGTTTCGCTCGGCTCGCGTGCCCGTCAGTGTGCGTGCCCACGAGTTGCCGGCCAGGTTGGTGAGCACTTTGGTCAGGGGCAGCAGCTGGACGACGAGGGCCAGGGCGGCGACGAAGTACGTGTCGGCTTCCATGTGGGCGATGTAGTCCATCAGGCCCTGCTTCTCGCGCGCCCACGTCTTGAGAGCGGCCTCGTTGTCCAGCTCGCGTCGTCGGTTGTTGCTCGTCAGGTAGAGGCTGCACATCTCCGTCAGACTCCATGACTGGCACTTGGCCATGACGGCCTTGCCCGCGTCGTTGCCCACGTCACACAGCAGCCGTCCGGCCATGACCTGCCGCTCTGCAAAGACGTTGCTGCCCATCTTGCCCATCGATGCTGGCCACTGCGTCCGCCGAAGCCGTCCGAGACGGGACCACTGGTGGATCTTCCTGTCCATCAGCCGGTTGAGCAGTACGCTGTAGTCGACGCCCTCGAGTTGATGACCCAGTATCACGTCCGGATCGGCAACGTCCAGCTGCGCCAGGAAGAAGCTCAGGAGGTCGCCCTCGTGCTTCTTCAGCGCAATCAGCCCCCTCTTCCTCTTGGCCACCAGCTGATCGAAACCCAGCGGGAAACTCTGGCCGTGCGGCCTCATCACGGTAAAGGTACGACACGCCATCTCCTCCACCGCCATCGTCTCGCTCAGCTGTACCTTGTCGTAGATGCGCGCGCTGATGGCCAGAATCTCCTGCCGGTTCTGCTTCGCGTCAAAGGCCGTCCTGAGCGCGATGCTCATCAGCGTCAGCGGCGGGCATTCGGCCTTGTCGCTGTCCGTCGTCGTCGATACCATGTCCGGGTGCTCGGCCAACACCTCGAGCTTGCAGTGAGACGCGTTCTTGAGGGCGCCAAAGTTGGCGTCCTGGATCTTGAGCCAGCAGGGGCCCATGATGTTCTTCCACAGGACAAACTGCTCGAACAGGGCCGTGTTGGTGCCGAACACGCGAGAAAACGTCTCTCCCTGTTTGTTCGCCTCCATCTGCGGCTCTTTTCCCCTTCCGTCAGCATCGACGACCGTCTCCGCAGCGTCAGACGAGACTCACTTGTATATGGATAGAGCAGCTTCAAGTACTCGGCCTCCTTGGGCACGTCCGGCAGCTCAAAGGCGTACTTGCGCGTACAAGCCTTGATCTTGTACATGTCCACCTTCATCTTGGTCATCATGTCGTCCACTTCGCCGTAGACGTCCGACATGGTGACCTCTTCACCGGTTTCATGGCCGTTGACCACGCGCTGCTGACGAGGCAAGAAGTAGAGCTTCCTCAGTATGTTGTCTACCTTGACGAAGCAGCTCATGTAGGCTCCTGTCCTCTTGTCGAGCACCTTACCAAAGAGACACAGACTTCCGTTGACCTCGACATAGTCTATCCAGAAGAAGTTGAGGCTCCCGTCGGGCTCGATGGCGTCCTTGTGGTCCATCTTTCCGATGCCTCGGCTTTCCGACGGAGGAGAATTGACGACATTGAGCCTGTCGTTGAGATCCTTCCACGACGTCGGGTCGATGGCGTCCGATGGGGCTTCAGGCTTGGGGGAGCTGTTGGGCACCGGGTCGACCGGCTTCTTGACAGGCCGAGAAGCCGCCATATTGACGCTCGCTGTCTTGAGAGCGCCGGCGTGAGAAACCTCCATCAAGTCGTCATCTTCATCCTCGTCTTTGACGCCCGCTTCTTGCTTCGCCTTAGATTTCCGCTCCGCCACCTTGGCCGTAGGAGAAGAGGGAGCTACATCATCGCTCATGACAGCATCACCAGCGCCCATAATCTCGTCGTCGTCCAATAACTGAGTGAACCCATCGTCCATATCCGCGTCCTCGGGTGCCGGGGGGGATGAAGCCCGGGTATCGACACGTTTCTGTTTCTTGTACGCCGGTTCCAGCACGGGCGAGAGAATCCTGGACTTGCGGGCGCCTCTGGCTTTGTCGGATTTCGATTTTCTCGAGAGGGAGGCGGGAGGAGCATCGGCAACGCTAGACGATATCCCGGAGAGCAGTCCGTCCATGAAATCGCTCTCTTCTTTAGTTTTGGCCACCTAGAGTAATCAGCATCTACTTCTCACCAATTCGCTGACAACACACCTTGGGCTTGGTCTGGGTGCTTCCCGCTCCGTGGGTAAAGTAATCGCTGACTTTGCGGTCGTTGGCAGCCCGCTTGTCCTGCTCGTCTTTTCGCTTCTTCTTGGCTATGCTGAGAATGAGCAAACAGAGCATCAACGGAGCAATTGGTCACGTACCAGCCTTGCTCGGCCTGCCTCGTTCACCGGCCTCGCTGTCCGAGTCGCCAGGCTGAGCATGATCCCACTCCTCTCGTCCGTCATCGACGTAGCCTTGGCCATTGTCATCGACTACAAAGTCATCGCGTTCGAGACGATCTCGCAGCACATTGTTGTATCCTTCATCGTCTACCTCATCGTAGACGGGCTTGACCTCGTCCACCTGGTAGTTGTCAAACGCCTTCTTGCCCGACTGGCGCATGGCCCGAAGCTCCTCGAGCTTGGCCCTGCGACTGGCTTTGGACATGATGGAGTGGCTTCGAGATGATGTGTAGCGGTGAGACGAGGAGTCAGACGCCCATGAGACTGGACGGCAAAGGCGGCTGGCGCTGTAAAAAAGGCGAGACGCAGAGACGCGTTAATGTCGGTCGACGTTTCGCGTCGCGTCGCGTCATTAAACGAGAGAGATTAGGTAATCGCTGGTTCTTGTGAGTCGGGTCACGTGTCGCTCATCAACCTCAGTCGAGCTACTTGCACCAGCACGTTGTGCACATAGTGCATCATATCAATCGCCTTCACCAACTCAATCCAGCTTGACGTTCTTGTCTTGTTCTCCGAGCTCCTTCCGTCACCACAGTATTTCGACGTCTCTACCTGCGATTCGAGTCACATCTTTCATCTCTGGCGTGCCACGGCCAGAAAGTACGGTCCTGCTGTCGTGCCTGGCAGAACGCGCCTCAACCTCTTCGAGCCTACCCATAATACAGCCCCTTCCGGCTTGCTCGATTTGAGAAAAACGAGTGATGGAAGGTCTTAATCTCACGAGTCGCAACCGGCCACTTTGCACCTGCTTGCTCTCCTTCGCCCCCTTGATCCACGCAGTCAGCCAACCCTGCCCCCTCGTCTCTTCTGCGCATGCCGGGGCCCTCATCGACAGGCGCTCAGACTACTTCATCAGCCTCGTCTGGAGACATGAGCCGCTTCTCATTCCGCTGCTGAATCGCTATCCCTGTCCCATACCCTCTGGCCCTTGACTACCAGCATGTTGTTCGGCAAGACACGCTCCAAAACGAAGTCGCCCGAGACGATGACGTCCGAGAGACCTGGCGCTACCAGCTAGCGGCTGTGGAAGACGCCGAATCGTGTTTCCTCTGGCGCCAGTCGCAACAGTCAGGACGAATCCAACAAGCCTCGTGGCCGCCGCTGGTTTTCCACCATACGCCTTCCAGGGACTCGAACCAAGGAAGATGCTCACGTTTCACCTCGCTCCTCTGTCCCTCTACTGTCGGGTGTTCAACGCGCCCCAACTCCTTCACCATCTTCATGTACGTCTTTGAGCTACACCTGACCCTCAAGACTGCGTGTGCTGACGGGCTATACGCCCCAAGATCGTGCCCCTTTACAGCCTGTACAACGTCGCGCGAGCTTGAGCAGCGCCTTTCGTACCGTCAAAGCCAGATGCTCCCGCGACAAGCTGCCCGGAAACGACGAAAACTGCGACTCGGGACGCGCAAGCAGGCTGACGTCGCATTCGGGCATCAACAAGCAGATGATATCTAGCCCCATACATGCTGAGCCCATGACCGCGCCCATGACCATGACAAACGACCCGCCTCCGAAGCTAGATGTCCTATCTGAGATTCCTCAGGATGGGCTGCACAGGTCTTCTACTTTCCGCACCTGTCTCGAAAAGGCCGTGGAAGATATCAACCAAAAGTACGGCTCCTCGTCGTCACTTTGTCTACCACGAAACCATGGAAACACTACTTACGACTCCACCAAAAACTCGGCTACCTTTCAAGGACGTGACAGAAGCAGCTTCCAACCTCGTTATCGGCTTCCCACATTTGTACCGGCTCCAGTTATTCGCGCTCGACCCGCCACCAGTGTGGTCAAGGAGGTTCCTCGCGCCTCTGACCCAAAGGCGGCACCAAGACACGACATTGCTCCAAGCACGCAGCTGGTGAGAGACGCGGCTCGCCTTGAGTCTACTGCCGGAAATACCCAGGCCCTTTCGTTGCCCTTTTCGGGCCCTCAAAGACATGACATTGCGCCGCAGCTGAGGTTTGTTTCCGCACAAGTGTCTCCTCCTCGACAGCAGCCACAGAAAGATGAAGAAGATGGCTCCAAGCTGGCATCTAGAAACTTGGAATCAGGGGGACCTGACATAAAGGGAAAAGGAAAGGCGGTCCCTTCGTCCTACTCCGAAGCAGCAGAAGGCATCCAACCCAAAGCAGCCCAGCAGGATACCCCAGATCAGGCTGCCAGCTCGCCGCATTGCGAGAATACAGTTACCGAAGCCACCTCGGACGCAGTCCTGAAGATGGCGGAAGAGACACCGATCCCAGCGTCTCCCATCCTCAACACCGAGCCAACTGTCCCCCAGCCGCCATCAGACCATTGTCCACCGCCGTCTGAGCTCTGCTCCGCTCGCAACGAATCTTTGCCAACACCTCAGACCGAGTCGACCGCCGCGGCAACCATATTGCAACGAGTCCGCGGCCGGGCACTCAACGACTCCGCCGAACGCCCTCCAACAGACCGGCCTCAAGCCCAGAACCCGCAGCGATCCAGCAACCTCAGGGAGCAGCGAGCCCCCTCCGTTTCCGAGCTGGTCAACAAGTTCCGACGGATGGAATCGCCGCCGAGCATCTTCCACCGCGAGGCCGCGGGAGCCGGACCGTTGAGGCCGCGGGCCGTGGACCCGTGCCGCAGTCACTTCTCGGACGACTCTGATGATGATTGCCCGGGCAGAGCGGCTGACGGTGAGCCCCGTGTGTCGGCCACGGTGCCACGCAGGAAGCGCATCATGACCAGCACCGACGCTTCTGGCGATAGTCTGCGGATTGAGCGGTTTCATGGAGATGATGGTGGAGATGATTCCTCGTAAAGGGAGATGGTCATCGTTCCGCACGGCAGAGCAGATTTACATCGCAGGATAAGCAACACTTCGCTACAAGGCGAGGTTCTTTTTGTCTAGGTGCGAGATTCATGTTAACAGGAGCACCACTCTTAGATCGATTAATTGAAAGTCCCAAATCAGCAATCAATCCTCCTGTCTATTGCCCTGACGCCCTGTCCGACATGCATGTTGAGTTGTATGTATGTATTCGTAGTTTCTCCAAGATGACGGCTTCCGAGCTATAGCGCTGGAGCGAATCCTGCACAGCTATCACTGTTTCCTAATTGCCTAGATGGTAGCTTCCAATGGCTCCCTGGTCGGTGATGACGGCTTGACCGTTTTGAACTTGGCCGATTTCTTGTTCTGTGGGCTTACCACTGGTTTGGTCGTGTCCCATTCCCACTCAAACTTCTGGACGAGGTCCCGGTCGTCCCCTTCGTCGGGCACAAGGCCGCCGGGAAGCAGATCTTCGTCGCCAAAGTCGGACAAGGCCTCGTCATCGCTGAGAGGGGGCAAGGCAGTGTTGAGTTCGGACGAGTGAGGATCCGGCTCTCCTGACCGAACTGCGCTGGACCTCAGCTTGGGCTCCAGCTTCTCGCGATCGGCGTAAAAGGTCTGGATTTCGCGGTTGATCTTCGCGCCTCGGCGGCGCAACTCCTTTAGCTCCTCCTTCGACTGCAGGCCCTCGTTGTCAAGCTTAGCGATGGCCCTGTACATGCCGCGGGCGAGGGCCATGACCTCGCGCTGGCTGTTGTAGATTTCGTCGGTGACGTCGCGGCGGCCTGGTGGCTTGGGCTCGACCTTGAAGTAGTGGTAGTAGTTTTTCTTGTAGGGCTCCCACACGCGGGCCACGGCGGCCGCGATCTGGGCGCCGTACTGGTGCTTGCCCGAGGCTAAGTGGCCGCGCATAGCCTCGCCGCGGAAGCTGGAGTGAGTGACGAGGGCGACGCGCAGGTAGAGGCGGAGCGCGAGCATATCTGGAAGAGTGAGGCGTCTCAACATGATGTCCAGGGCCTTGTTGACGTTTGCCATGACGTTGGGGTTGACGCTGTCTCGTATGCATGCCGCCATGGCGATTTGGAAGGGCTTGCCGCAGACGAATTCGTCTGGTAATATTTCCAGCAGCTCGGCCGCGTAGGCGCTGTTCCGGGAGACCTTGGTCATGCCCAGCATACGGTACCAGTTATCCCTGTCCGGGACGATGCCGTAGTGGCGGACCATGAGGTTCCAGTACTTGATGCCGACAGTTGTCATCTTGCAGGACGCCAGCGTCGTGAGGATGAGTGCAAGCGTGTTTCGCCCGGGAACGGCCTGCCTCGTCTTGGAGGAAGTCTCGCGGAGAGCAATGTCTTTCATGGCAGGATCTTCAAAAGGATCCGTATCATCAAGCGGCTTCTTGGTCAGGTTTGGTACGTTCAACGCCTGTTGCAAAATATCCAGCACTTGAGGCCTTTCCTTGCGCTGAGGAGTGATGAGGAGGAGACGGCCCATGGCGCATGCGAGACCCTCGTCCATGTTCAGCCGACCCCCTTTCCACTTGCTCATGACCTCTTGCCATATACCCTTGCCGCGGTCGATGGCCTTTTGCTTGAGGGCCTCTTGCTGCGTAAACGGTAAGCCTTCCGTCTTGGTCATGGCATCTTGGCGAAGTGCGTTTAGTATGATTAAGTATGTCGCGGCGTCAGGGGCGCGGCTCGTGTCGTTGATGGAGTCGGCAACGATGAATAAAGACTCGAGGTCACCGGCCCTGCCACAGACGTTGAGCGCGCAGTTGAGATGAATTGTGTTGGCCTTGAGGCGAGGGCTGCTGAGGAGGACTTGATACTGCTTGACGGCCTCGGCAACGGCTTGCTTGGGGTGCTCAGAAGCTGCGCAGCCGGTGATGAGGATGGTATAGGAGCTGACGTTGGGGAGCTGGCCTCTTTTTTTCATCTACAGATAGTAAGATGGGATATTAGTGCATAGTTAGCCACGGAAGTTGGAGAAAAGGGAGCATCACCTCGTTGAACAGTTGAATTGCCCTCTTCAGCTGCTTTTTCTTGATCTGGTAGGAGATGAGCAGGTTCCAGGACACCTCGACTGCGCGGTCTCTGCTAGCCGTCTGCACCAGTAGTAGAGCCTCGTCGAAGCGGTCCTTGTCCAACGTCGCCTGAACATATTGAGCAATCTTCCACGGATCTTGCATGTGGGAGAGATGCCTCTGGACGATGCGTTGTAGCCTGGCCAAAGACGGCGTCTGATCCTGGGAATTTTCTTCGAGAATCCGCTTATGACGACTCGGCGCATCTTCAGTCACATTTTCTGTGATAAGGTCGTAGATGGCGGAATCCGACAAAGTCGAGTAAGGCTGCCTTCGGCCTCTCAACAAGAGCGCGCTGTAAGACGATGGGCTGAGTTCGGCGACGACCAATTTGCGCAGGACGCTGGAGAAGCGCAGGATACCGGCCGCCATAACAGTTCGATATGGACGCGATCTACGCGCCTGAATAGAAGGAAAGTCTCGTCGGATAATCGCTCTCGCTCATCATCAATCCATCAATCTACTGTCCATCTTCTTCACCTCGAGAAAAGTTCAGACAGACGTCTAGGTCATGCTGACTCAGCTAATGATCTTTCTTATCTTATCGCTGCAGCTGGCAAACCGGTAGCTTCCATTCTTCTGCTGCCTTTGCCGACTCTTTTCCCTCCTTTCGCATCCATCCCTTTTCCATCCCATCTTGTTTTGTTTCGGCCGCTCTGTCCATTTCCTCTTCCGCTTTCTGATTCCTGACTTCACGCATCAATCAGGCAGTAGCACCTGCCATCCCACCCTCTTCCCCCTTTCGTCACCATGGCGCGCGTCGCCTCGGATTTCCAACAGTTCATCACGGACGGTTCGCTGCCTCTTGCCTGCTGCCTCGAAAACCTGACTGGAAAATCCGACTGACGATACAAACAGCCCGCGAGCGCAAGAAGAATGAGGCCCTTGCAGATCGCATCTTTTCCCGCAATCGACGGCAGAGCGCACCCTCCTCGAGACCGCATCCATCAGCTGGCGGCAGGTCCTTGGCCAGTCGCAGCGGCGTAAACAAGGTTGGTTTGGAGCAAAGCAGAAAAAGAATCTGCATATTATCTCTGGCTGATCTTGTGATGTCTTCCGAATCCTGCAGCGCGCTTCCTCTGGCAGCTGGCGTCAACCCAAGCTCGACCTCGACTCCGAATGGACTCATGACCTTCACGAAACCATCAACAACTCTCCCCAAAACAGCCCTCGCCCGAGTGCAGGCAGGAGACGAGGCACCACTCAGCGCCATGAAATGCTCGCCTCCGCCATGGACAGGATGGACGTCGACCAGCTCAATGTCCGCCGCGGCAATACTCCCACCGGCCCCAGGGCCATGGGCATGAGCATCAAGGGGCTCGCCGGTTCTGTCTGCGTCGTGGCTCAGAACTTTGCGCCCGGCACGACGGCCGCCGACATCGAGAGCGCCATGTCGCCCATCGGCGGTGAAATGGCTCGCTGCACTATCGTCAAGACGACCCCGATCCTCCAGGCCGAGATGTACTTTTCCACGCGCGAGGGTGCCGAGCGCGTGATCGAGACTTTCAACGACAGAACTGTCAGTGCTACCCCGAAATATTCCATCCGCTACCTACCTTTTCCTGCCCCCTCATTCTCTCTCCATCCCCCTGTCACCCAAATACAACCTGCCCACACTGACTCTTAAACTCATCCAGGCCGATGGACGCATCCTCAAAGTCTACTTCAAGACGGATAACCATCGTCATCAGCAAGAGCCCACCCGCGCTTTCCGACCCAAACGCGACGACTACGAACGTAACCGCTCCGTCGACAGCTTCCGGAACTACGACGACGACTTGATGGTACCTCAAGACGACCTTTATCCCAGTGGCTTCGGCCGCCCGCTGTACAGCGATAAGATCGCTGGTCGCACCAGGCGCGGCCGAGACTACCGTCGTGGCGATTAAGCCGTCAAGTCGCTGTCATCTGGATAGTGTCTCGAGCAGTCAGGGTCCTTTCCTATCCTGTCGCGCGCAAGGAGTTGCATGGTCTTTCTGTCGGAGACACCTGTTGTCCCCCATGATTTGCTCTCAGATAGACGGCATGAGGAGCGAGCGTTGCTCCATACTGGTACATCCTGTTGCTTCAGCGACGACCACCCCTCGTCCGCCAGTACCTCTTCCGAGGCTCCTCGGAACAATAAATGACACAAACAGTTCATAATGTCCCCCCTCTCCTTTGCCTTTCTCCTTGAAAGACGGACATGGCATCCGCCAAGTCGTAGTCACTCATGTGCGTGACCGTGCTCGCAAATGCAAGCATACAACTAAGAAGAACAACAGCAGATCGTTACCCCCAAACCCCTTGACGGCTCTCCCTTCACGAATACAGCTCATCCCAGTCATCCGTGTGCCATGACCAAGAGTCCGCAAACGGGAGAGGAGCCCACAGCCCCGTCTGGGCCGCTGGCAGAGCACGCATCGGACCAGCATCGTCATAGGAATCGGGAGACAGGAAGACACTCAACCGGCAGAGTTATAATAACAAGAGAAAATATCAAACCGGCTCTGGAATCCCCCGTGTCTGTCGGCAGCTCACGACCCAAACGCGCAACGACGCAATCAGCGCCGGCTCCCTGTCTCTCTCCCGCAAAACCGGCCAGTGATCCTCCCGATTCCGTATCCAGGGTGCAAATCAAATCAGAAAACTAGCCTCCCAACCCCCTCGTCTGTTATGCTCTTACATACAAAGCCACGCCTTTCTTCTGATGGCAGGCTCCGCAGTGCGGACCTCGGCTTGCCTGCCTAATGCCGCCACCGTGTCCGCCAAGTCTCTTCGACATCTCTCGGACGATAGAGTCGCGGCAGGTTGTTCGATGTGAATGCGAGGCCCTCATTGCCTCTATCCCTGGAAAGGGCATACCGGGACGGTCCAGCCCAAATGCACCAAAACATCGAGATGCCGGGATAAGCCCCGGTCGAGTGAGGACAGAAGGCCTCAGTGCCACGGGTTCTGTCCACCCATAAAGCCCTCCTCGAGTGTGCGCTCCTCGAGATTGCGGATGAAGTCTCGATTCCCCCGGCCCGTCTGCTGAGCCCTGCTCCCACGTCTGCCAGCCCGGCCCGGTGTATTCTCGACGGC
Organism: Ophiocordyceps camponoti-rufipedis; assembly: GCA_002591395.1. NCBI lineage: Eukaryota > Fungi > Ascomycota > Sordariomycetes > Hypocreales > Ophiocordycipitaceae > Ophiocordyceps > Ophiocordyceps camponoti-rufipedis. The sequence continues at coordinate 6,299 of NJES01000048.1, read as the reverse complement.
CGGCATGCCGTCCACGGGCGGCGGATAGTACGCTGGGCTGGGCTGCAGCCGGATGGGCTGGCTGGGGTCCAGGTGGCTGGCCACCCGCTGGATGGCGGCCGGGATGCCGCTCTGTTGCTGCTCCATGGTCGAGGCTCGTTGGCGACTAGGTCGCATGGCCCCTTGTTGATACATGCCGGCCTGAGATGCAGCGCCATATTGAGACGCCCCCAGCTGCTGCGGTGTCTGCATCACCATCTGCCCGTACTGCCCACCCTGAGGGCCGTAAGGAGCTGTCACATTGCCGTGATTCGTGCTCGATGCGTAGACGTTGTTGGAGCTGTACAGGGGGGGCTGCGCATGGCTGGACTGAGTATACTGTCCGGGCGTCATGGCGTAGGCGCCCTGCGCTGCCGAGTTCGCCTGTGCCTGTGCTGCCTGAGCGCGTTGCTTGCTCAAAGCCTCTGCCTGCTGCTGCTGCTGAGTTCCCGGGGCCAGTGAGCGGTTGAGAGAACTGGATTTGAGATTCATCGGCGGCACAAACGGGCCAGTATACTTTTGCTGTGTAATGAAGGGATGGAGTTTGGCCTGTTGCGGCGACCATCTCTCCAGGGGGTTGATGGTAAGCAAGCCCCTGACGAAGTCGATGAACGCGATCCGATTGTTCATCTCTGAACGTCACACGTCAGTCAAGAAGCTCTTGGGATCCGATTCCTGTGGTCAGCCGCGACCAGAGTATTGACGAACCTCGATCGATCTCGCCCTGCTTCATGTTCTTCCGTGGCATTGGATACGACTTGATAATCTCCGGGAGCGTGCTGGCCTGGAAGTACTTCTTGCTGGGTTGCTCCTTGGTATTGTGTTCGCGTGAATACTGATCCATGCTTTTGAGGTGATAAGTTCGTCGGCCGAATTCGTCCTGTCTCTTCTCGAAAAATTCTCCGGCTTGCTTGCCCATCTCGATCATCCAGTTCTGAGGATTGCCCAGCATCTCGACGATCCGAGACACTTGGTTATACTCGGACGAGCCGGGGAACAAGGGCAGGCCCAGAAATAGCTCGACGACGATGCAGCCCAGAGACCACATGTCGATGGCAGAAGAGTAGGGCAGCCCCAAAAGCACTTCGGGTGAACGATAGAATCTAGACTGTATGTAGGTATAGACCGTCTGACGTTCGTCGCAGGCCGAGCCAAAGTCGATAATTTTGATGATGGGGCTTTCCAAGTTCTTGAGAAGTATATTTTCCGGCTTCAAGTCGCAGTGAATCAGCCGGGCCTTGTTTAGCAGGGCGAGACCGTTAAGAAGCTGTTGGGCGAAGACGCGAACGAGCGTCGTGCTGAGTCCGCGGAACTGGTTTTGCTTTATGAGTTCGTAGAGGTTCACGCTGAGTAACTCGAAGACAAGGCAGAGATGTTGCCGATGAATAAAGGTGTCCTTGAGTCGCAATAGGTGGTGATCGTCGTTCTTGTCCAGTTTGGTGTTGAGCTAGAGGCGAGTCAGCAACTGATGTTTGGGTTGAAGCCCCTTCCCCGAAAAGTAAGAGCATAAAATTCAGCCGGTAAAAAGAAGTTTTCCAGCAGAAGGGTGTCAAGAAAAATGCAAGGATGCTAACCAAGTCGAGCACCGACACCTCCATCATACTCTGATTGAAGTAGGCCGTCCGGTTCTTGATGACCTTGACGGCTACCACCTCTTGCGTCTTGAGATTCTGGCATTTGACGACCTGGCCAAAGGTGCCCTGGCCGAGCACGTCTAGAATCAAATAGCGGTTCCTGAGGCTACCATCAGCGAGGCCGTTTCGCCCGAGTGACGGTGCTCAGGATGCAACGTCATACTTGTGGCCAGCTTCCTCCGATCCCAGAATATCATTCACGTAGAGAATGTAGTCGCTATCTTCGTTGTCGTAGCCGTCATTCTTGACTCCCTTGCTAGGTTTGGTCAAGACTCGGCGAGGATTCCGTGACGTCTCGTATTTGAAGCCGGGGTTGCAGATACGATAGGTGGCCGGCAGATGAACCGTCAGCGCTTGTAAGGGCTGCGGGCTGACATTAGCGTGGCTCTCGCAACGGAGTCAAGGGGGAGCTCAACTGACGCTGATGAAGCCGCCTTCGGGGTTTGCCCGCCGGAAGGGCGGTTGTCGGCTCTTCTTGGGCTGCAGATCGGCCACAGCCCTGATCTTTCTGAACTCTGGGACCGGTTTGAGTAGGGGCGGGTTCGAGCGGTGAGGCGATTTCGGGTTGTGCGACAGGCTGCCATCGAGATTCGAGACGATGGAAGAGACGTGTGCGTCGGGTTGCGAAGCAAAAGGAGCCATGGGGGGCAGATGTTGAGAGGGCTGGCGAAAGTAAGGGCTATGAGGATAGTCAGTCTGGCCGGCGGGAGAATGCGTCTGGACCGAGGGCTGGGCGAACTGGCTCGACTTTGGTGCGTATGGCGAGGTGGGTGATACCGTGTCCATCATGGGGGAGTATCGTTGAGCGGCCGACGACGGCTGCTCTTGCGGAGAGTGTAGAGCCGCAGGGCGACCGCCAGAGAGGTGAGAATGGTGATACGGCCTCATGGGATACTTGACGCCGGCGTGAGCGTCGTGAGCGTCGTGCATGGATATGTCGCCATTGCCGTCGTGGAGGGTGGAGCTGGTGACCATTGGGGGGGACACGGCAGGATTGGCGGCGTTGTGGACAGCGACATGGACTGAGGCGCCGCCATGGTAGTGGCCATGGTCGTAGGAGTAGCCCCCCGAGACGGTCGACGGCAGCGGTTGGCCGGCGTAGTCCCTTGGGATCTGCGAGGCGCCGTTGTGTCGTCGCGAGGAGCCGGTCGGATCGGTGTACGGCTGCGGCCAGGACGGATCCATGGCGGTAGTTGGACGACGAAGTCGCGGGCGCGGTAGAGGGAGCGGTGACGATGCTGTGTGGCGACGGTAGCGGCAGCCGAAGCGGCAGAAGCAGCGGCAGAAGCGGTCGTCGCAGCCGGCAAGCGCAGACAACGACTCTGCGTCAACAGCCGCAGTCTGGAGACGCCCGCCGAGAACACGCTGAAGGGCTGCTGCAGTCGTACGCGCGAGAGAGTGGACGAGTGATGGACGAGTGACAAAAGAGGAATTAAAGACGATTTAGAAAAAAAAAAAAAAAAAAAAAAAAAAAAAAAAAAGACAAGGTAGTAGTATGCCAGCAGCTCTTCCCTGGCCTGACGACTTTGTCCGCGCTCGACGGCGGGTTACCGTGAGTCCGGATTGGAGGTCGGGCGAATTGGGCACCTCGACGGCGGCCCAAGACCCTTTGAGCGGAGATTTGCGGGTGCTGTATTGTGTCGGGCGAGCTGCTCAAATGGCCATCGTCCTGGCGAACCAAAGATGCCAGACCGGCGAGGCGTCCGATGGGAGGGAAGACTGTTGGATTTTTTGGAGGCGCGAGAGGCAGTCTTGGGGGTGTCGGTTCCGAGGTGATGAGCTAAGGTTCTCTATGCGGACGAGGCTGGCAGAGTCTGCGGCGAGTCGAACGAGGGCCCGTACCCGCGTACGAATACAGTGAGTGACTGGTGGATCCCCGCTGCATTAAGGCAACCCTGGCACACCCACTGGACCACAGTGTTGAGCGCCTACAACCTGGCGCGATGGCAACTGGATCTGGCCTGGGGATGATGGGAACGTGCACGCGGAGTCCAGTCAAGCCGTCTCCTCACTCGCCTCTGTCCATTCATCTCTCTCTTCTCCATTCTCTTACATCTACGTTCCTGTGTGCGAATAGGTGCATGTAAAGTGCACAATCTTACCTAATACCTCTTCCCTCTCCGGTTTTGGCCGAACCTGGCCCGGACAGCTGCCCGCATCAGAGGCCAATCGGATCGGCCAGCACTGACATCAACAAGGACCACCCGTCCCGACTAAAGAAACGGACCCTTCGCTTTATCGTCGCAACTCACAACCCTGGTCAAGGGCGAACACAAAGCTTTCAGTAGCGACGGCACATCTCGTGCATACCTACGAATACCTACCTACACAAATTCGATGGCCGCTTCCGACGCAACTAGGCTACCTAAGCAATGACGCCGACGCTGTTCCTGGACGCCGCCAAGCATCGCCGCCTCTTCGTGCCCGCTAGTCTGCCTTAGGCCTTCATGCTGTGCTAAATCCAGTCGCTGCGCCGCATGTGCCAAGCCTTCGTTTGCGGCTCTCTTCCGCCCTCCAGAAAGCGTCATCTCGAGAGCCTCTGGCCGGAAGTCGCTTGCCCTACCTTTGCGTCTTATTACCCCTCGGCCCGATCATCCGTCGGCCGTCTTCTACGAATATCTCCTCCAGCTCTATGAGAGCATCTGCAGGTATCGTTGCTGCTGACCAGCTTCGCATTGCGGAAGAGGGAGAGCTTTGCTTCCAAAAGCTCTCCCCGAGCTGTCCGCTCCCAACACCGAATCCTCCTTCAATAGCCGAGCGCATCACTGCTCGCTCGCTGCTACTAGACAAAGCCTTTGCCATATTCCAACATCCCGCCTAGAGAAAGAAATACGTCTTCCCATCGTGGAGGAAGAAAGGAAATTCGACGGCATGTCAGGAAATAGTAAACATGATCGGACGCTCCAACCCTCCTGTTCCAACCGACTAGTTTTTTTTATAACTTTTCTTGGCCCGCCCTTGAATGGCAGAGACGCGTCTGTGCAGAACCATCAACTGTAGGAATTATGGCAAAGGGGGCAAAGAGAAATCACAGGCAAGAAGATGGGAATGGGGGACAGGACCCATATGCTTCGAGGACGAAATGAAAAAAAAGTAGAAGAAGAGGGATGAAGAAAAGAAAATGATGGGCGACTAGACGAAATTCTGATCCCATGTGTGCCCGCAGCGAGAGACCCAAGACATCGCCAGACAAGGAAACGTGGGGGTATGGGAACAAGTACGGAGACGTTTTGAAAGGACAGCCCCTGCGTGGCAAAAGACCTAGCCCTCCCCTTTCAGCAGCATACCTAGTGCTCTATCGGGAGAATTCCACCGCCATCTGACAGGCCAAGCCCAGCCCACGGCCGTGTTGCGAGCGCTCAGGACTGGTAGCCGCCGAACCCGTTGTTGAAGCTCTGCCCAGCCTGCGCCTGGTTCCACTGGGAATTTGGAGCCTGCTGGCCTCGGCCGAAACTACCCGAGTTCTGAGGGCCGTTGTACCCCATGGGAGAGCCCCCGTAGCCGCCAGCTGGAGAGGCGGCCTGCGGACCGCCAAAGTTGCCATGCTGGTTGCCGTACTGACCTATATCCGCCGCCGTCAGCCCGAGCGCTCCCTCGTCCGTACGCCGGCAACACTCACCGCCGTACTGGGGGTAGTAGGTAGGCGTGCCTCCATATCCGCCGGGCGTCTGCCCACTCTGCGGGCTGTAATGCTGCTGCGAGGGATCAAAGCTCTGCTGCTGCGCGTTGGGCGTCTTGTCCTTGCCCCACTGCATCCAAGAGTCGTCAGCGCGTGCGAGCAAACCGAGGGCGGATTTCCAACTTACACTGCATTTCAGGGGCCGGCCGTTGACGTTGTAGCCGTTCATTTGGCAGATGGCCATGGCCGCATTCTCATGCGAGTCCATCTTGATGAAGGCGAACCCTCGGTCAGCCTGGAATCGAGATTCGACGACAAACCCAAAGTTCTGAAAAAGGGGCACCACGTCGTTGGGTGTAGTGTAAGGGGTGAGGTTGCCGACGTAGCAGGTAGTCTGCCAGTTGGGCGTCTGATTGAGTACCACCTCGTAGCTGGCGACGCCGTGTGCTGGAAACTGATGATGCCCGTACGGCGTGGTCGGTGTCAGGCCCATAGCCTGCATCGCCTGCTGCTGGGCCATCGAAGGCTGGCCTTTTTGGTTTGCCCAGTTGCAACGGATGGCCCGCGAGCCGAGCCATTCTCCGTCCATGGAGCTCAAAGCCTTCTCTGCATCGGTGCGGTCGCGGAAAGCAACAAAACCATATCCTCTGGTTCTACCGGTCTTCATGTCCCACATGACGCGAGCCTCGGAGACGGAGCCAAAAGCAGAAAAGGCCTGGTGAAGAACCTCGTCGTTGACCTCATTGGACAAGTCACCGACAAAGATGTGGAAATGGCTGGATGTGTCTTCCTTGCTGGACGTGTTGGATTGATAGGCCCAGTTGACTCGGATCTCCTGAGCAGAAACGTTAGCAGCTGTCCTCTCGAGAACGACGGCACACGTTGCAGGGCCGATACCGATTGGTGGACCCTTCGCCCATTGAGGGTCTGCATGGCCCGCTCTGCGGCACCGGGGTCGTCGTATTCCACGAAACCGTAATTGTAACCCTTAGCCTTGGAAACGACGGCCGGTCAGCAGTGTTATGCTT
>NJES01000479.1:0-14678 GCA_002591395.1 Ophiocordyceps camponoti-rufipedis | reverse complement strand
CCCCCTCCTCCTCCTCCTCCTCCTCCTCCAGCACATGACGACACCGACAAAGACGAAAACGAAGATACCACCGCCGCAACATCCACCGTAACCCTCCGCCAACGCGTCTCCCCTCGAACCCGCCACGACCACATCTCCAACCCATCCCCCCCCGGAGCAACACCAAGCCCCCTCCCGCCAACAACCTCCCTCTCAACATACCGCCACCGCCCAACCCTCCCCTCCGCCCATCCCACAACATCCATACGATGCCCGCTCACACACCGCCGCCATCCGCACGCCCCGTTCTCCGCGCTGATGCTCCCCCGCGCCTCGAGCCCGTCGTAGCACCGGCCGCACATGTCGTAGTCTCCCGCCTGGCAGCTGGGGCAGTGGTAGCGCACCTGTGTTGATGGTATCGTCTCGCGGCAGAGGGCGCAGCGGGTTTCTGACAAGTTGGGTACGGGTCTGAAGGGGCCGAGGCTGCTTGGTGATCGGCTGGATCCTTGTCTTGGTGATGGTTGCTGGCTGTTGTTCTGCTGTGCTTGACTCTGCTGTGCTGGCTCGTATGCCAACGGCAACAGCATATGCGAGCATGACATCCCCCGATTCACACACTCGGTACAAAACCCCCATTCACCATCATTGCAGACATCACAACGCCAGTAGCAGAGGTTAGCACAAGCCAGACACCCAGCGCAAAAGGTGCCCGTCTCAAGCCTCGTCCTGGGATCATGCCACGTCAGCGTCCGTCGACCGTCCGCACCGCCGGGCACCGACGCAGGCCGCAGGTACCGGCTCGGCGTCAGTACGTGCGGCGGCGCCGTCGTCGGCTCCAGCTGCTGCGCCTTATCCCATTTATTCCATGCGCTGTGGCCGAAGCCGAACCAGTGAAGACAGCCCTTGCCTGCGCGGTAGCAGCCGAGACAGATGGTCCATTGTCCGCCGGCGCAGATGCCGCAGCTGTAGTGCACTTCGTACTCGATGTGTGTCTTGCCGCAGCGGGAGCAGCCGATGGAGGGTTCGGGGTAGAGCTGTGGTCGGTTGCGTGGGGGGTTGACGATGGCTGGCTCGGACGGACGGTTCGTCTCTGGGTTCCACTGCGGCGCGCGGATGGCGAAGGATGCGTGGTTTGTGTTTTCGCCGGATATCGACGGTGATGATGCCGGGACTGAAGGCGTGCTTGAGCTGCGTCGCTGCTCACCCGGTCCTGGCCCGTTTCCGCGGCCCGGGATGAGCTCCGTTTGTGACCGGGCAGCCGGTCTCGTCGCCTCGCCGACTGAGAGGGCCGCCGCCGCAACGCTACTACCGCCGCCGCTGGCCGTCCTCCTCCGAGAGCGACCGGTGTCGAGGCCGGCGGGCGGCGGCCTGCTGCTTCGACCATCTCCGTTGACCGATGACGACGTAGACGCAGCACCATGTCCGTCTTGCCGGCGAGAACGACCTCTCCTCTGCCGACGACGATAGGCCTCGGTTACGCGCCGGCTCAGCTCATCGTCGCGGCTGAGGTCGATGTTATCGAGATCGAGGCCGTCGAGGAGACCTTCTTCTTGAATCTGGCGCGCAAACTCGTCAATCTCTCTCTCGATATCGCGTTCGCCCCTGTCTGCCGAGCCGATGAGAGACCTCAGCGAAGACTGATGCTCAACTTGACGATCGCCAGATTCGTCCCGTCGCAGCCGCAGCTCCGTGCTCCGTCGCCGGCCATCAGAGTCATGACCGTCATCGTCGTCGTCGTTGCCGCGCCGCGAGCGATTCTCAGAGCTCCGGTCTCGACCAACAGACCGACTCTGACCCTCATGACGCCTCCGAGAAGACGGCGGCCGAAGACCATCCCGTAGACTCATGTCCCGGACGCGGCTCAGCAGCCGGCCGTCGTCTTCCGTCCGCGTCCCGGCTGATGGTGTCTTGGGCGGCACCTGATCGCCCGGGCGATACTTGCGGGCCATCTCCTTCTTGTCCTCGTCCGACCGCGCCTTGGACGGATGCGCTGCCACCAGCATATCGAGGAGCGTCACGACGGTTGCATTATGGCGGCTGTCTCGCACCGCGCTGCGGCAGGCTGGACAGGTGAAGCGAGACGCCGTCGCCGCCTGAAAGGAGAACCACTCCGTCAGACAGGCGCCGCAAAACGTGTGCAGGCAGTCGAGCAGCGTCAGCGGCTGGTAGAGCAGCTCGGTGCAGATCTGGGCAGCGCTCCGTCAGTTGGGAGTCCGTCGAGGAGCGACAGACGAGGCTTTTCCACTGACCGAGCATGTCAGTTCCTTTTCCAGGTCCAGGCTGGGCTTGCGAGCAGCATCCATCGCGTCCGCCATGGGTTTTTCTTTTTCCCGCCTTTCTGCAACGGGAGGTTGCAACGCTGAAGTGAGGCTGACGGAAGAGCAATATATCGCTGTACCCGCAGGTCATGATTTTACCCCATCTGCCTACCACAGCACATTGGACCGCTAGTTGCCCATCTCCATCATAGATCAAAAGAGTCGTGCTATTCACCGAGTATATTTACGAGTTCGTCCATTCGGCCTTGGTCTTGTTGGCAAACGCCTCCATGCCGACCTTTTGATCCCGGCTGCCAAACAGACTGTGGAAGACGCGCCGCTCAAACTCGACGCCGTCCCTCAGAGCCAGGTCCTGACTCTTGTTGACCACCTCCTTGCAGGCCATGGCGGCCACCCGCGAGTAGCCGGCGATCGTCTCCGCCACCTTGAGCGTCTCCTCCATCAACGCCTCGTACGACGGAAACGCACGTGCAGCCACGCCCCATCTCTCGGCCTCGGCCCCGGTAAAGGAGCGGCCGGTGAGAATCAGCTCCATGGCCTTGGACTTGCCAATGGCCCTCGTCAGCCGCTGACTGCCGCCCGCACCGGGAATAGTCCCGAGCTTGATCTCGGGCTGGCCAAAGTTGGCAGTCTCGGTGCAGTAGATGATGTCGCACATCATGGCCAGCTCGCAGCCGCCGCCCAGCGCGTGGCCCGACACGGCCGCGATGACGGGCTTCTTGACACGCGTCGTTAGCAGCGACCACGACTCGATGAAGGACTTGGTGTAGGCCTCGGAAAAGGTGAGCGGCGCCATCTCCTTGATATCGGCACCGGCGGCAAAGGCCTTGGCCGATCCGGTCAGGACGACGACCGAGGCCTCGTCCGAGTTGTTAAAGTGGTCGAGCGCCTGGTTCAGCTCGTTGATGAGGGGCGTGCAGAGGGCATTGAGGGCCTTGGGACGGTTCAGCGTGACTGCTTCCGCGTCAGCCCTCGCCGGATTCAACCCCCCGAGGGACGCCGACCCTGGGCGACGCCCGGCTTGGGCGTCGACGTCTGGATGTAGCTGTAGGGCTCGGAGCTATACGCCCGCGCGGCGTGAACCTTCAGCTGGGACGACAGCCGCAGCGACAGCGGACGCAGGGATCGGGCAGCTAACGTCATTGTGAGGGACGGATCTGGCACGAGGCTATCGGTCGATGAAAGGGAGGTGGTCGGCTTGAAGCTTGAAGCTTTGAGAAGCTCACGATGCTGTGGCTGAGCCGAGGAGGGCCGAGAGGAGAGCGGAGCCCCGCGGCAGCTGAGTCAGTCTATGTCTTACTAAGAACCTTGCGGGTAAATCAAAGACCCGTTCCATGCGCGGCGTCTCATTGGTCTTCAGCTGGAGGTCGCCGGTACGTACCGCTGATGGGCAACTCGGAGAGGGGAGCTGGAGAAAAGAGGATGCTGCAGCAAAACAAACATCGTCACCACCCGCTTCCTCGACCTCACGTCACGATGGCGGCCGACATCGGGCACATCGCCCAGCTGCTGGATGCTACGCTGGATCCTTCCCAGCACCGCAAGGGTGAGTCTGATGCATACTGCCCCTGTCATCTCTTCGCTTCCTCATGCCTCGTCGCAGCCGAATCGGCTCTGAAGCTCGAGGCCGTAAAGCCGCAGTATTCGCTCAGCCTGCTCAACATCGTCAGCTCCGACTCGCTGCCTGCAAACACCCGACTGTCTGCGTCTCTGGCATTCAAGAACTTCATTCGTTCCAACTATGTGGTGCGTCTCCTCTCGAGTTCCCAAGTCTGCCGCTCCCACGAGGCTGACTCTTTGCGCCCAGGACGAAGAAGGCAACTACAAGCTGCCGCCAGACGAAGTGCAGACCATCAAAGACCGTCTCATTGGTCTCATGATATCGTGCCCACCGAATGTCCAGAGCCAGCTCGGGGAAGCCACCAGCGTCATCGCAGACTCCGACTTTTGGGAGCGTTGGGACACCCTCACTCAGGTGAGTTGGACATCCAAGAAGCCTGTGCATGTTCTCTGACGCCATGCATAGGACCTTGTCAGCAGGTTTTCCGCTTCCGACCCAAAAGTCAACGTCGGCGTTCTCGAAGTCGCCCACTCCATCTTCGCTCGTTGGCGGCCGCTGATGCGCAGCGACGAACTCTACACCGAGATTAATCACGTCATCACCACATTCGGAGAGCCTTTTGTGAAGCTTCTCGTTGTAAGTATTGGCAATGAGCCTTGATTTCGTCCTGTCTCTCTGACAAGGCTGTGCCTGCAGACGACGGACAGAAAGATTGCAGAGCACCACGACAACAAGCAGGTGCTACAAGGCTGGTTCGAGACGCTGCGACTACAGCTCGACGTCATCCATGACATGTCATCGCACGACTTGCCTCCCATCTTCGAAGATAACCTCGCCCCCATCTCGGAGCTGCTTCACAAATACCTGACATACTCCAACCCGCTGCTGGAGACCGATGACGACGCCGAACCAGGCATCGCGTTGACGGTCAAGGCCCAAATATGCGAGCTGCTGGAACTTCTCACGCTCAAGTATGATGACGACTTTTCGAAATACTGCAACCCATTCATCACGAGCGTCTGGGAGCTGCTGTCGTCGACAGGGCCCGAGACCAAGTACGATAATTTTGTCAGCAAAGCGCTGCATTTTCTGACTGCCGTCGCTCAGACGAAGCAGCATTCGGCCAAGTTTGAGGATCCCGAAGTGCTGAGGCAGATTGTCGACAAGGTGATTCTGCCCAACGTGGCCCTGCGAGAGTCGGATATGGAAATGTTCGAGGACGAGCCCATCGAGTTTATCCGGCGCGATCTCGAGGGGTCCGACAGTGATTCAAGGAGGCGGTCCGCGACAGACTTTGTTGGAGCGCTGCTGAGCAAGTTCGAAACCCTCGTCACCGGCATCGTCGTCAAGTACATGAACCACTACCTCTCGATGGGCACCGATGAGTGGAGGAACAAGGACACGGCCGTCTACCTCTTCATGTCCATCGCGGCCAAGGGCGCCGTCACGGCTTCCCATGGCGTCAAGACTGTCAATCCGCTCCTCGACGTCGTCAGCTTCTTCGAGCAGCACATCGCCTCGGACCTTGTGGGCGACCAGGTGGTGCCCATCGCCAAGGTCGACGCCATCAAGTATCTCTACACCTTCCGCAGTCAGCTGTCCAAGGAGCAGTGGAAGCTGGCGCTGGGGCCGCTCATCCAGAACCTAAACTCACCCAACTACGTCGTCTACACGTACGCGGCTATTGCTGTCGAGCGGGTCCTCTTCCTGTCCGACGATGCTGGCAACCCAGTGTTTGCGAGGGCGGATATCGAGCCTTTTGCCAAGGACCTCCTGGCCCATCTGTTCAAGCTGATAGAGAAAGACACGAGCCCGCCCAAGCTGCAGGAGAACGAGTTTCTGATGCGATGCGTGATGCGGATCCTCATCGTCATCAAGGACGGGGCCCTGCCCATGCTGGAAAATGTCCTCACTCACCTGACGCTCATCACCAATGTCATGAAGCAAAATCCGAGCAACCCGCGCTTCTACTACTTTCACTTTGAGGCCATGGGCGCCCTAGTGCGCTACTGCTCGGCGTCTAACCCTGCCCTCTTCAATCAGAAGCTGTGGGAGCCAATCCAGAGGATATTGGCCGATGACGTGGCGGGTACGTTGTGGGCGCTGAGCTCCGTGCCCCAGTCCCAGAGAGTTTCCCTTGGTACTGTTGCTGACGAGACGGCAGAGTTTCTGCCTTATATTTTACAGATTCTTGCGCAGCTGCTCGAGTCGTCGCCGGCGGAAGTCGTGTCGGATAACTTCCGGACTCTGCTGGAATCGCTGCTGGCGCCGCCGCTGTGGGAGATGAGAGCGAACGTGCCCGCCTGCACGCGGCTGCTGTCGGCCGTGATACCGAAGGCATCCAAGATGATTGTGGAAGAGAATCGTCTGGAACCGGTGCTGGGAATCTTTCAGAAGCTGCTGGGCGGTAAGAAATCGGAGCTCCAGGCGTTTGACGTTCTCGACGCCGTGGTGATGTCGTTTGAGCCGTGAGTACCCCCAGGATCAGGATCCGTCGTCAAAGGTGCTCTTGATACTGACGGTTCACGTGGCCAGGGCAACGCTCGACAAGTATTTCGGCACGGTGATCCGGCTGCTATACACGAAACTCCAAGGGACGCCTTCGGATGCTCTCAAGCTGCGGTTCGCGCGCTTCTACCACCTGGTCAGCGGCAAGCTGGAGGACGGCTTCGGAGCCGACTACTTCATCCGGCATTCCGACCAAGTGGACGGACGGGCCTTTGCCCAGGTTTACCCCCCGCTGGTGCTGTCGGAGACGGAGAAGCTGGCCAAGCCGGTAGACCGCAAGGCGGCAGTGGTATCGTTGACCAAGACGCTGTGCGAGTCGCAGGCATTCGCCCAGAGGTTCGCCAAGGGATGGACCAACAGCTGCCGGATCCTCCTCTCGCTCCTGGCCAACCCGCCAGCCGTAACGACGGGTCTAGACGGCGACATCATCACAGAAGCCTCGGTCGACGACATCGGCTTCGGCCTCACCTTTACCGCCCTCAACACATGCCGTCCCTCAGCCCGAGACGCCTTCCCCGACGTGACGGACGTGTCGTCGTGGGTGAAGCAGTACATGGCTGCTGCCAACGCGCGGCACGGCGGCGCAGTCGAGGCCTTTATCTCGCAGCGGTTGACGCCTGAGATGCAGGAGGCGATTGCGCGGTATGTGCGTTGATGGGGGAAGCGAAAAGGGGGTTTGAATCGGGGTGGGTTTTGTATGTAGGAATGATAGGGGGGGATACCATGGGTGATGCTGATGCCTGAGCAGATGTGGGCAGAGAAAACAGAGTGGTGCGTTGGTCGGTGAGGGTGATGATGTGATGGGTGGGTGGTAGCTTGTTTGATGGTAGTTGCGTGTTAGTGACGGCTGTTGTATCAGCTCTTCTTACGCCCATGACCTGAGTCACAACAAACCGATGCCGCCCATGACCTCTTATAACAGGATCTCTCTAGACAAGTCCCAACTCCTACTCTACAGAAATCACACACCACCACTATTCGTACATTCAAGCTCGGGGAGACATAGTCGCACAAAACAACCACCTCAACCCCCCCTTCAACCCCTATACCCAACTCACCCCCCCCAAACCGCACCACTACTTCCACGCCTCTTCACAGACTCCAAGCCTGTCCCATTTCCCCCTATCAAATGCGTTGCTACCTAGTATACACACCCCCGTCACGTGCCCGCCGCAACGCCGCGAGCTCCAGACGCTGCCTATCTTGCAACTTGAGAGGGGGGAGGATCTGTTCATCCGCTGGGCCTCGGCTGGTTCGCTGACGGGTAGGTAGTTGATATGTATATGTAGAAAAGGTGTCCCGTCTCCGCTGTGCCGAGTAGATGCTTGCTCTCTCCGCCTTCCTCCCGTCCGTCTCTAAAGCCCAGCCGTCGTCATCTAAGGCAGCCTACAGACCTGTCCGCCCCGTTCTGCCGTGACTTGCACAGCCAGCCCGCACCATACTATATCTCGGCAAAGGTCGTTCACCGTCCGTTGGACTTGGGCTGTGACTGTGACGCCCGCAGCTCCAGCACCTTGGCCTTGTTCGTCCAGCTGCGCAGTTCCAGCTGTCAGCCTCCGCGTCATCGTCACCGGAAATCAAGGGGGCACACCCACATCCTGACGACGCCGTCGTCTCCGCACGATGCCAGCATGCACGGGTCCGTCGGGTTCCAACACACCGAGTTGCACCGCGGCAGGTGACCCTCCAGCCTCTCGACCGCCAGCCCCATGGTCTTGTGCCAGATGTAGACGTAGCCTTCCTCGCTGCCGCTGGCCACGAAGCTCTCGTTGGCGCCCCCCAGCGCGCCCCGGATCATGAACTCGCTGCCCACGTTGCCCACGAACTTTTGCACCGACTGCCTCGACTCCAAGTCGATGAGCTGCGCCTCGCCATCCTTCTTGTTGACCAGCAGGTGTCGCGAATCCTGGCTCATCGACACCGACGTCGGCCGCGATCTCACGTCAAGTTGGTATTCGAGCTCTCGCGTGGCCGCCTTGTAGACGTAGATGTTGGTAGTGTCATCGACGGCTACCAGCCAGCGGCCATCTCGCGAGCCGCAGATATCCTGTACCCTGTGCTTCTTATCCCACTCGATGCATACCTCGTCCCGTACGTTGAAGCTGCACAGGCCGTGCACCTTGTCCAGCGTCCCCAGCACAAACGACGAGCTGTCGGCCGACCACACGCAGCTGCTGACGGGCTCGTTGAATTTCCGTATCTCCTTGCGCATGTCTCCGGTCTGATATTCATCAGAAGCTGCTTTCTCCTACCTGATAGCTTCACTCACCTGGGCGTCCCAGAGCCGGGCGGTCTTGTCTTGCGAGCACGTCACAATCATGCTATCGTCAGGGCTCCACGCAATGTTTCCCACCCCGACGCTGTGTCCAGCAAGCGCCTTGACCCGGGTAAATTTCTCCGTCTCCCAGATCATGACGCTCTCCCGCGCACCACCGGCGGCCAGCTTGGATCCGTCGTTTGAAAATTGTACTTGCCATGCCTCCCCCATGAGGTCGGTCAACTCGATGGCCATCTCGGAGGGAAAGTTTCGCTTGTCGCAGAAATGGTCGGAATAGAGTGACGGCGGCATGATGGCGGTGTGGTAAAGACATGTGTCGATCTGCCTCTGCTTCACCTGATCAAGAAGAACTGCCAAGCGATGCTCGGGCAGCATGACCGATGGAGACACGCAGCCTGTTGAAGAACAGAAACATCAGTGGCGGAATAGCAGAGACGGCGGGAGAAACGCACCAGACAGTTTGGACAGTAGCTGTCGTCGAGACAGGCCGCCCGCACCGTCCCAGTTGGCCTTGGCCATGAGGTCTTCGGCGGAGCGACACATGAGCAGGCTCGAGAGGAAATGTAGGTTATTCGTATCCTGATACAGGGGCGTCAACTCCGTCCGTAGGACCGTCAACGCCCGACTCGTGTCCCTCTGCTCGAGCAGCTCAAGGAACTTTTGCTGCCGCAGCCAGAACTTCATGACGTTGCGGTCCGAACTGGCAGCGAGGACAAGGCCGTTTCCGCCGCGTCCATCCATCATGCTGGCGCCGGACAGCAGCTTCTCGGCTTCGATCCAAGAGCCTTGGAGAACGGCGGATCGAAAAGCGGCGACGGTGGGACTCTCGAGATCGAAACCGCTGTCGCGACTGACGCTCTCAGCGGCCGCCCGATAGCCCATGTCGGCCAGGGCCTGGATCAGGATCCGCGTCAGCTCCTCCCGGTCATGACCGTAGTACGTCGATGGTTTCGGTTCCGAGGCCGGCGGGTGGTGGCTGTCGGTGGCGGACGAGGAGGAGGAGGAGGAACCGTTAGTAGCAGCCTTGTGCGCACCGTTGATGACGGACCCGTTGGAGCGAGCCGACGGGTGGCCGTTGGAGTGACCGGACGCGTCGGCGTCTGCCGGCATGACTGCTCCGTCTCGTCGCCTTCGCTTGTGAGAGAGGGAGTGTGCCGGTGCGGCGGGAACAGCAACACCGTCGGACCGGGCAGCCGACGCCTCCGAGTCTGGGGGCGGCTGGGGGCCCAGGGACCGCCGTCGTCGTCCGAGGACCTGCGGCGGCGGGCTCGAAGTCCGAGAGTTTCCGGCTAAGGAAGATTCTATATTCGCAAAAGCCGTTGCTCCGGACGAGGCTTGCTCAGGTGGTACGGGAGGGCTCCGCGCCGAGGATCCGGCTCCGGATGAGGACGACAGGGGATCGTGCGAGGCAGACGGGTCGTCGATGGGGAAACGGGTATCGGGAGGTCGCTCCACGTCGACCTCTTCGCGGACCGGAGCCGCGGTGGGATTCGGCGACGACGTCGAGAGAGGTGAGACGGCCGAGAGCCAAGTGTCCGGCGAGGGCAGAGGCCACGGCCGGGACCAGAGTCAAGGGAGAAGTCGTCGTTGCCGTCTTGTTCGTCGTCGTCACCTTGACCGTCGTCGCCGTCACCTTGGGGTCCCTGGTGGCTGGCCGGCTGGTCGAGGTAGTTGAGGACGTCGTCGGCCGGCGGAGGGAGAGAAGCTCATGTGACGATGGCCAGATGGGTGGTGGCTGTGAGTGTGGACGGACCGCTTACGAGAGCCGTGCGGGGGCTGAGGGAGGGTCCGGAAAGGATGAAACGCTGTGAGAGAAGCGAGAGTTGGAGGGTGATTTGACGGGAGATGCAAAACGTGAAGTCGTCTTGGTTTGAGAGATGGTGGCTGTTGAGCGTCGGTGGTGGTTGAAAGAAGGCGGCCAAGCGGCCAGCGGTAAGCGCACCCCTCTCCTCGTCTTGTCGAGGTTAGGCGCTGAAGTAGTGCTACCGGAAGAAAAGCGGGCTTTTACGCGAGATAAGAAGTGCCTGATACCGACCGTCGTACTTCGTAGGGGAGACACGGGAGCGGGCCCGCCCTGGGAGAGATGACCTGGAGCCCTGCCCGTGCTAAAACGCCCCTGAAGAGGGCCGTGGCCTGGTTCAGTGCTTGGGGGGCTGCAATCACTCCGACGGCTGGATGGACAAGTCGCTGCACGGAACGTTGACTTCAATCAAGTGATTATAAGTTGTCCTACATGCTGCTGTCGGGAACCACGAAGCCGTCATATACCACTATATCCGGGCACCTAGAAGTAGGAGCCAGTTGTCCGTCTACTAGGTACTACTAGTAGGTAGTAACTAGTAACCTACCTAGGTACCTGTACGACCTACCCACGTATTCCTGGCTTGCGGTAGGTTGAGTCCTGCCGTGGACGATGCAACCAAGACGGCCAGCTCGCTGCATGACCTTCACCCTTCCCGCCTCGTCTGCTGCCGCCAGCTGAGCTGTCGGCTCTACCTTGGACCTACCTCTTTTCTCCACGTATTCGTATAAACGTACAGCTGCGTCTTGCACAAGCCCGCAGCTGAGATGTCGTCACGTGTCGGTGGCGTTAAGTGCTGAGCACTGGTATGTACGAATAGACGCGCTGCGCCACAAGTCCGTGCTGACTCAGGATCACTCTCCGCCACACGTGGCTTGCATTCCAGGCTTCAGCTTTCTGCTTAGGCTCGCGACTCGAGTCACAGAGTGGATGGACCACATGTTCGTTTCCTTGGAGAATCCTCACCTCGCGTTGCCACGCCTCTTCAGCTCTGCAGCTCCCCCAGTGCTCGGCCTCGCGACTTCTGGCTTCACACGCTAGCAGAGAGCATCACTGAGCGGAGAAAAGGGACGCCCCCTTCCGGAGGACGACTCGCGCGCCCTACCTAGCTATCCTCCCCGGTTCAAGGCACCGTCTGCGCCGTGAACCGGCATCCCTCGAGCAGAGCGCCTCATCTTTCCCGTCTTCTGCAACTCCACCATGAGCGGCTCTCTGTCCACGCCGGGTGGCATCTCGGATCCCGCCCTCATCCAGTGAGGCTCTGCCCCCTTGGCCTGTAGCCTCAGCGCAAGCCCCTGACCAGATGCAGGCTCGTCAACAAGCTGCAAGATGTCTTCGCCACAGTCGGTGCGGCCAGCACCATCGACTTGCCGCAAATCGCCGTCGTAGGCAGCCAGTCTAGCGGCAAGAGCTCCGTGCTCGAGAATATCGTCGGCCGCGACTTGTGAGTCTCGAGCTTCGCCCTCGGACGCGGCCACGCTGACAGTCATGGCTCCTTTTCCCCAGTCTTCCCCGAGGCTCAGGCATCGTGACGCGACGCCCGCTCGTGCTGCAGCTCATAAACCGTCCAGCTCAGTCCAACGGCGTCGCACCCGAAGAAGTGTCGACGGCTAACGACAAGGCCGCCAACGCGGACGAATGGGGAGAGTTCCTCCATATTCCCGGCCAGAAATACTATGACTTCACCAAGATCCGCGAAGAAATCTCGCGCGAGACCGAGGCCAAGGTGGGCAAAAACGCCGGCATCTCTCCGGCTCCCATCAACCTGCGCGTCTACTCCCCCAACGTCCTCACCCTCACCCTCGTCGATCTGCCCGGCCTGACAAAGGTGCCCATCGGCGATCAACCGCGCGACATCGAGCGCCAGATCAGGGAGATGGTGCTCAAGTACATTGGCAAGTCCAACGCCATCATCCTCGCCGTTACGGCTGCCAACATCGACCTGGCCAACTCGGACGGCCTGAAGCTGGCGCGAGAGGTGGACCCCGAAGGCCAGCGGACCATCGGTGTCCTGACAAAGGTCGACCTCATGGACGAAGGCACCGACGTCATCGACATTCTGTCCAACCGCGTCATCCCCCTGCGGCTGGGCTACGTCCCCGTCGTCAACCGCGGCCAGAGGGACATTGACAACAAAAAGGCCATTAGCATCGCGCTCGAGGCGGAAAAGGCCTTTTTCGAGAACCACAAGGCGTACCGGAACAAGAGCTCGTACTGCGGCACTCCGTACCTGGCTCGCAAGCTCAACCTCATCTTGATGATGCACATCAAGCAGACGCTGCCGGATATTAAAGCGCGCATCTCCAGCTCGCTGCAAAAGTACTCGAGCGAACTCGAGAGTCTGGGCCCGTCGATGCTGGGCAACAGCGCCAACATTGTGCTCAACATCATCACCGAGTTTACCAACGAGTGGCGCACCGTCCTCGACGGCAACAACACGGAGCTGTCGAGCACAGAGCTTTCGGGAGGCGCTCGTATCAGTTTCGTCTTCCACGAGCTCTACTCCAACGGTGTCAAGGCGCTGGACCCCTTTGACGTGGTCAAGGACGTCGACATCCGCACCATCCTCTACAACTCGTCGGGCTCGTCGCCTGCCCTTTTCGTCGGCACCACGGCCTTTGAGCTCATCGTCAAGCAGCAGATCAAGCGGCTCGAGGACCCCAGCCTCAAGTGCGTGTCGCTTGTCTATGACGAGCTGGTGCGCATTCTGTCGCAGCTTCTGGGCAAGCAGCTGTATCGCCGCTACCCACAGCTCAAGGAGAAGATGCACGGCGTCGTCATTGGCTTCTTCAAGAAGGCCATGGATCCCACCAACAAGCTTGTGCGGGATCTCGTCAGTATGGAGGCCTGTTACATCAACACGGGCCACCCGGATTTCCTCAACGGCCACCGCGTATGACGACCCTCCTGTCTTCTGTGAACGGCAGAGAGGGGGAAACAGCTGACAGATGATATCCAGGCCATGGCCGTCGTCAACGAGCGCCACAACCCGTCCAAGCCGGTACAGGTGGACCCAAAGACGGGCAAACCGCTGCCGTCCGGATCGACGCCCGCGCGGGCCGGCAGCCCAACGGTGCCTGAGATGGACGTTGGCAACTCGGGCTTCTTTGGCAGCTTCTTTGCCGCCAAGAACAAGAAGAAGGCGGCTGCCATGGACGCGCCGCCTCCGACGCTCAAGGCTTCGGGCACGCTATCGGAGCGGGAAAACATCGAGGTCGAAGTCATCAGTCAGTCATTTCGCTGAAAGGGCCTATTGAAGGGGGTTTCAGACGAGCTAACGAATGTGTGGCCAGAACTGCTCATATCGTCGTACTACAATATCGTCAAGCGCACCATGATCGACATGGTACCCAAGGCCATCATGCTCACGCTCGTCCAGTACGCATCTCATTCATTGCCCACGCCTGATAGGATCCCGCTAACAAGGACGTGCAGGTTCACAAAGGACGAGATGCAACGCGAGCTTCTGGAGAACATGTACCGAAACGACAACGTCGACGACCTCCTCAAGGAGAGCGACTTTACCATCCGCCGACGGAAAGAGTGCCAGCAGATGGTGGAGTCTCTGTCCAAGGCGAGCGAGATTGTCAGCCAAGTGCAGTGATTTGTTTTGCCGACCCGGCTTTCTCTCCATTCTTCTTCGATACCAAGGGATGGGGGGGGTTACAGACATTAGAGTAGACGAACGTAATGCGGCCTTTTTTTCCTTCTTTTCTTTCTTTGCGTGATGGTGCGGTCATGAGAGAGAGGGGGGGTGGTCTGATAGGGATAGCAGGAGAGGAGAGTGGCGGTGCGAGTTTGACGAGTGCGTTTGTTTGTACCTATCTATCTGTCTGTGTTATAGCGGTGGACTACCTAGAGGGGGGCAGATGGTCAGAATGAAGCAGACGGTAGAGTTGCCCTCAGTCACGGGTCGTGGAGCTTCGGTTGGTAGGGAGAGGTGTGCAGTCGTATGGATCTTGGAGTTGAGACGAAGACAGGGCTTAAGTTCATCATGTAGGATTCTACACTCGTAGTTCACTGAGTTATATATTCGGTTTCATCTTTGGAGCTTTCAATGTTACACAGCTTTGCCATGTTGAAGCTCGAAACCTATACTCGTAAGATCACCGTCAAGTGCTAGATATACACTCGACTTCACCCCCAGAACACAGCATGCACAGCTTCAACCATAAAGCTCAACATATATACTTCCTACACACACCTTCATCTCAAAGCTTGGGCCCAACTCCCCCTACAAGCACAATCCCACCCCCATCCCCATCCCCATCC
>NJES01000478.1:0-14067 GCA_002591395.1 Ophiocordyceps camponoti-rufipedis | reverse complement strand
GGGGTATCAAATGAAGAGTTGGGTAGGATTGGTGGATGGAAGCGAGGTAGCGTCTTCTGATGTTGAGTACGATTACCACTATTTCTATTCTAGATTGCAGCGTGGAAAAGGGCTGAAGCGAGCTTGTCACGTCCTTGGCGCGAGGACTCTGTATCTATCTCACGCGGCCGAATAGACAAGACAATATAAGCCATCTTGAGGCGCAAGTTTGCAAGGTGTGAAGGTGTGAAGATGTGAAGAGGTTTGTTGCTTTCACAACCTCACTTCTTGGGCTTCCAGTGCTCGATGTCAATGTCACGAGACCACACAACCTGCGGTCCGTACGGCGCCGGGACTTCGTTCAGAACAGCCTGGTTGACTTGATTGTAATCAGCCAGCTCGAGTTTTTGGGCGCTGCTGGCGCAAGTTGCTGTCAGGGTGATGCCTTGATCTCGTTAGCTGGGGGGAGAAGCGGAAAGGGGGGAACTCACCGCCAAACTTCCACCAGTCGGGACCCCAGTAGCTATCCAGAGGCGTGTCGAGGAGTTGCATGACCTTTATGTCTCGCAGCGGGACAATCTCTGCGCCGAAGACGGTCTTGAGGTTGATGGACATGTTTTTGATTTCGTCGCCTCCGGATGGGGCTTTGAGGAGGGGGATGACGGAGGGGGGGCCGAGGAGTAGACCGACGGCATCGTTGGTACCCGCGCCCCAAAGCCAGGCGGTGCCGATGGAGAAGTCGACGTGCAGAGCGGAGACGGAATCGCATCTGCTCTGGAAGACGCGGTAGAGGGTATGGCAGGTATCGGGGGCGACGGGGACGTTGCCCAAGAAGACGTCGTAGCTCGGGGGCAGGACTGCGGCGCGGCGCTGGTGGCCGTAGTAGGATCGGGCGGAGCGGAGGGCGGCGTCGCAGAGTTGGGGGGTGAGGGCTGCGGAGGCGAGCATGGCGTGGCGGATGAAGAGGGGGACGTCGAGGTTGGCCCAGTCCAGTTGGCGGAGGACGATGGTTTGGAGGGATTCCGGTTCTGGGGGGGATTCGGGGAGGGGGTTGGGGGATGATGCTGCTGTTGCTGGGCGTGAGACTTCGTCCTGGAGGATTCCTCGTCGGAGCAGGGGGAAGTTTCGCCATGGTTCGAATTCGAGGTCCCAATCAACCAGTTCTGCGAATAGGTTTCGCAGCTCGGTGCCAGGTTCTGTGAGGAAACCCATGAAGCTCCAGGCAACGGCCTCGTACAAAGGCCCGTGAACCGGTGACGCTTCCGCCAGTCGCCCAGGTGAAGGGGGACCTCTGAGCGCGGGCTGCGGACCGCTGGGCCCAAGTCTCTCCCATGAGCGGTTGAATTCGCGGTTCATCTGCCACTCGAACGAGGCGGGATATCGCCACTGGTCCCAGCTTAGATAGGTCCATGCGCGGATTTGTGTCCATTGTATGCCTCCCAGCGCGGCGTGCGTGGCTTCGCGTCGGCTTGGGTCCTCTTCCAGGGTGACCATGTTGGGTGATGCGGCGACGGCGAAGATGATGTAGTCTTGATGGCCCGCATCGAGATCTCGGACAGTAGTGGAGAGAGAGCGGTTGAGATGGATCCAGGGACCACGTGCTTCGGGCAAGCTCGAAATGTATCCCCATGATGCGTCGGTGCGATGATTGTTATCAAGGTCGTCGGTGATGTAGTCGCCTATCCCGCCCCGACGCCTGAAGTACAGATGCGAATTCTGCCTCACGCCATCCACCATGCCGAGCACGGGCCAGGCGATGAAGAGGGTGACATTTATGGGTCCTATGTTGTCAGAGAACGTATCATCTGCTAATGAACCATCGAAGAAATGATTGGAGGCGGCGGCGACGTTCCAGGAGAATAGCCATGTGGCCAGCAGCACGGCGGCATGCATCTTGGTGCTCGCCTTCATCTTCTTCTGCTGTGAATTGTCAGTATACAGCAGTTTCGTGTTGGAGAAGAGATCCTCACCGGAGGGCTTTATACCCCGGGCTGATGAGTCCAAGGTGAGAATGGTGAAGAAGCAAGTCCACGACACGAAGAAGCGAAAACATATGGAAGCTTGGCAAATATCTCGACCTCGTCTTGGCAAGGGCCGAAGCGTAATATCACGACGTCCCGTCATGACCATTCATCCGACTATTCGTTTTCGGGCCTCGCAAGCAGGGGCCCGACTCGCTCCTCATCTTGGCACCCTTCCGACTCGACTGCCGACCACATGGCTCCCGTCTGAAGGCGGCACAGCAGCAACAAGGTTTCGGACCTGAGCTTGGGGATCGTCAAGCTTCTCTTGGATGAGGCCAGATGAGGCCATGTATGATGTGAGTGAGCTGACCCGGCATGAAGCTTGGTTCCAGGGAAGTTATAGGATCGGAGAATCAGCGGAGACTGCTGGATCTGCTAGGACCACTGTCAGCTCCAAGTCATGCACCAATGAGGAGCCCCGTACCTCAAGATGTAGCCGACGGTTCAGCCCGATGAGAAGCTCGCTGGCAATGGCATGCGAATACCCAAGTTGACGCCAGGAATGAGAGGCCCGGGCAGAGGTTGGTTCGGCACAGCATTAGTCCGAATTGCCCAATCAGGCAACTCTCCAGCCGGACAACCACTTCCGAAGTAAAGCCGACCCTCTCCTCACCGTCACCTCCTCACGACAAACCTCAGCTCACCACCACCATTCATTCATCTCACACCAATTCCTTCTGACACCATCATCTCCTCCAGCAATGGGTAAGCCGTCTGCCCCCGGATCCGCCTCGGACTCACCCTCCGCCCGCCTCACCGAGCCCCGAAGCGCCATCTCTCTGCACGGGCCATCATCAGCCCCCTACCGCGACGATCCAGCCGCCACCGACAACGACGACGACGACGACGACGAACTCCCGCCTCTGTACAGCGAACACGATGAATACCACGACGAAGGCCCCCTCGTCGATCCCCTCGTCCCCCCCGGAACCGGCCCCCTCGTCTCCCCCTTTGGTCACGACAGCGAAGGCGCAGTCGCCTACTACATGGACCGACGTCTCGACTCGGACCCCGTCTTCCTAGCCGATCACATCCGTCGTCTAGCCGTCGTCCCCCCCCGACCATCCGTCCGACTCCGCGGCACCCACCGCCAACGACGGCGCCGAGCCGGCGATAACAGCCACGTAACAGGCGGCGACGACGTCGTGGTAGACTTCGACATCCGCATCGAGCTGACCCACCTCCTCTACGCCGACATCCGCCGCCAGCAAGCCTGGCGCGCCCTCGTCACAGCCGGCAACTTTGAAAAGGTCCGCCGCGGCACCGTCTTCCCCGACCGCGCTCCCGGCTTCGGCGGCGCTCCCGGGGGAGACGTGGAGCGGGATGGCGTCCCCGGGTTGGAACAGTGGTGTCATCGGTTCTGCGCCAGTCCCGCTCGACTGCGGTGCTTCAGCCTTGAGCGTCGAATCGTAGGCTGGGATTGGGACCTGCTGAGACGCAGGCTGGAAGGCCTGGTACGAGCATCCAACTACCGCGGCCACGCCGTCGTCAGCTTCCCCATCGGCAACGCACAAGCCGACATCTACAGCGACTGCCGGCCCAACCGATGGCGTCTAACAGGCTGGATCCGCTTCATCTTCTACGCCAGCCTGCTCTTCCTCATCACCTGGCCCTGGCTCTTCCTCCGGACGCGCCGGTGGGAGACGGTGGCGGCAGAGTGGTACGTCAGCATGCCGACGAGCGTGCCGGGGCGACGGCAGTACGCGGCTGGGGTGAGCGAGGAGCGGTGGTACGCGCTGTGGGCGCCTGCCATTCAGCGCGCTATGCTGGATCGGAGGGATGGTCTGCTTGACCAGGGGGATCTGGAGAGGGCGAGGAGTGAGGTTGCTGGGGCGGGCGTTGGGGCGGCTATGGGGGTTGTTGATCGGTCTTTTGGATGGGGGGGGGATGAGGCTTAGGGGTTTGGACTGAAGCAGGTTTCGTGTTGATGGTTGATGGTGATGATGAAGATGATGATGATGATGAAGAGCAGCATTGCATATAATTGACATTTGTTGTATATCGACAACCCCAACTCCAGCTATCCAGCAATACCACTCCAACCCAAGTGATCCACCAACATGCTCCAACTCATCTCCCCATCAACCTCCTTCCCACTCGCAAGATCCTACGTGACAACGACGTCACCAAATACGAAGCCCAAAAGACTCATCACCAACACTAGCGCCCCAAATCCTCCCACCCATCCTTTTCCCCCCAATCCCTCCCAGCCCTCTCTCTGACTGACCACACGAAACCAGCAGGATGCCTCGACGGCTGCCACGTCACCCTTGCCCAACCCCCCCTAGCGCCGGCAGAGCTGCGTCCTGGATGCGCAGAGGCAGGCCCGGGACGGGGGAGCTGAAGCGGCTGAGGGGGGGGTTCAGGTGGCTTCTTGCGAGGGCGCTTTGCCTTGTAGGGTGATGGATTTGAACTGGGGGGAAGCAGGAGGAGATCAAGGGTATATACGAAGAGGATATAAATGATGCTCGAGCATCCCATCAACACTCACTCACCTCAGCTCATCTCACAACTCATCCCAGCCGAAGCCCTCTCCAACCAAGACCCCAAGATGAAGATCCAACCCCTCCTCCTCCTCGCCGCCCTCGCAACCGCAAACCCCCTTCTCGAGAAACGGTGCAACTCAGCAGGCCAATGCTGCGAGGGCGGACCGTCCTTTGCGCGCATCTGCGACCACTGCTGTGACTCGCGCTCTTGCCTCGGCGCCACCGTCTTCAGCGTGAGTTTTCCTCTTCCCTCTCGTTCTAGTAAGGGTGGGGAGTACGCTTGGCTGATGGGCGGGGGGGTTATAGCCTGGTGTTTGTGTTTCGGGGTAGGGTGTCGTGGACTGGTGGCATGTGAGGGTTGATTTTTGTTTTATTTCGCTTCTTGCCGGGGTAATACTTCAGATAACAAGACGACCATGCGAGTGAATCGGGGTAAACATCGTACTCAGGGGCTCCCGCCATGGTGAGGGCAAACCGTCTGACGTCATGAATCAAGACCATTTTGAAAGCTACGAGCTGCGAGTTACGACGGAGAGGCTACATGACTTGAGCAGCTCTTGGCGTGACGTAGCTAGTTAATGTATGATGAGCAGGTAGGGCTGAGCTTTGGGAACGTAGCTAGCAATGATGATGAGGATGGTTGCGAGTTCTCTCGGGGATTGTAGCTGCGTAGGGAGCAACAGCGAGAAGCAAACTACTGAGCTGTCTACAGATGGGATCCTCGGCTATGTTTCGAGCTAGAAAGCAGACATGGAAAGTTGACTACTATGAGTCCATCTCTATTCTCATCTCTATCCTGTTGTCTAGTTTCTTCTTAACTCTATTCTCTCATTTCCTTCCTCATTCACTTCTCTGGTACCCGAAACAACTCAGCACAAACTCGCGAGCTATCCCTGGCTTCAAGCAAACACCTCCACAACCACTACAACACAAGGCATCACTAAAAGTCATCAGTACAACCTTCATCCGGCCACTCCACGAACACTCATACAAGACACACCAGCATACAAATACCCTCATTATACTATACACAATACCATCAACCCCGTCCACCACGCAACAAAGCCACAACCCCCAAACCCATCCCTCCCCTACCCTCCCTCTCCTCGCCCCCCAACTCCTCCTCGCCCCCCTCCTCCCGCTCAATCCTCATCTCCTCATCCAGGTCAGAGGGAAACAAGACACGCCGCAGCACCTGCACCGCCAGGTCCATCGTCACCAATGCCACAATCCCGCCCACAACCGCCGCCCACCACCGCAGCCGGCCAAAGACGTGCTCCCTCGACCCCCGCATCTGAAAAGGCTCAATCTTGTGCTCAAATTTACTTGCCGTCGCAGCCGTCACAATCCAGAGCGTGCCCACGGCCAGGATGAAGGTGTAGAGGTTGATGATGGTGACTCGATAGCAATGCAAGACGCTGCGTCCTCCATGTCAGCAAAAGACAACAACAGAGAACAAGCAAAAGACGTACAGCAGCTTCAGGTTCAAGAAGATGACGACGACGACAAAGTGCGCATGTCCATAGGCGAAGATGGTCCCTGCGTCATCAACCAAAGTCCCCTGAAACGCCCCCCAGATGACTTGAAAAAGCACGACGCTGCTCAGCCAACCCATGACGGTCCAGCCAACGTACAAGTATCTGTTGAAGGCACGACACGCGGGACCCGATCTGTACAGCTCCGGCTTGGCCAGAAGCGTCCGGGCCGACAGGTCTCGATCCAGCACAGCCGGGATGATGAGAGACGGTCCCGTCATCAATAATCCGTAGAACATCAAGCTGAAGTTTTCAAACAGCGACGTGTTCGTGGCGCCCACACAGGAGATCTGGTACCACACCTGCAGCGTGATGACGAAGGCCTCCTTCCAGTACGCTTCCAGGATGAAGCGCGACGTCCGCATGTAGTTCCATCGTCCGTGAACGAGCAGCAGCCGCGCCAGGAAGCGGAACTGACCGATGGAGAAGTCGGACACGCGAGCGGCCTGGAGTCCCTCACGACCCGAGATGCCGACGCCGACGTGAGCCGCCTCCAGCATACCCACGTCGTTGGCGCCGTCTCCCATGGCGAGCGTCAGGCTCTTGGGCAGCTGCTTGCGGACCACCTCGACGAGAGCCGCCTTCTGCGGAGGCGTGGCCCGGCAGAAGATGATGGAGTCGACCCGACAGATGAGCTCACCAAACTGGCTCGCAACAAAGTCGCCATCCGACGCCGTCTGAAGCGCCGACAGCGTCCGGCCGTCGAGAACCAAGACCGTCGGCGCCAAAGGAGGGCCGGGCCGGGCATCCCGGAGAGCGGCCGCCACCGAAGCCGGTCCGTCAAGCATCAGCACGTCCGACGACGGCTTGCAAAGACCCGCCGCGTTCCCGATATTGATGGCCGTCTCTCGCTTGTCGCCCGTCAGCATCCAGACCTTCATGCCAGCGCGCCGCAGCTGGTCCACCGTCTCTGCCACGCCCTGCTGTAGCTTGTCCTCGATGGCCGTCGCGCCCACCAGTTCCAGGTCCGTCTCGAGCTGGCTGCCCACCTCTTCCACCCGTTGCTGGCGCTCGACGGGGCTCGTCTGGGCCGCGTGGTACGACGCCTTCTAGGCCTTGTATTCCTCCTCGTCCACGACTCGAGAGGCGTAAATGAGCGTGCGCAGGCCCTCGGTCGAGAAGTCGTCGACGTGCTCCAGGCACCGGCCCAGGACCGCCTCATCGTCAGCCGCCAGCGTCTCGTCGGCCTCTGTCGGTCGTCGTCGCTTCTCCGCTGCCCTGCTGCTCATCCGGCCCAGCTCAAACGTCTTGCGCCTCTCCCGACTCCGCTCCCGCGTCCCTCGCCAGCTCAGCTCAAAGGTCCTCCTGCGGCTCCTCTCCCGGTCCCGGTCCAAGTCCGACGTCCTCATCCTCTGTCTCTCGCGCTCAAGCTCCATCGTCTTTCGCTGGTTGTTGCGCTGGCCGATCTGCTTCGCCTTTTCTTCAGCTGCCTCTCTCAGCGCCAGTCTCTCCGTCATGGCAGCGTCCGCGCCCTTGCAGATGATGTGAATCCTCCCGTCCGGCATCCGCACCACGATGGACATCCTCTTGCGCGCGCTGCTGAACTCGATGACATCCAACACTTGATATGTCTCGACGCTGCCGTCATCGCCCCTCCGGATCAACATTTCCTTCTCCGACCGCTTCGTCAGCACCAGTCCCAGATCGCGAGCCGCCTCGACCAGGGCCAGCTCGTCCGGAGACGTGGCCAGAAACTTGACTCGTCTTTGGGACGTCGTCTCCAATAGGCACGTGTGACACAAGGCCATGCACAGCAGCAGGTGTCTCGCCTTGCGGGAGAATGCCGTGTCCGGATGGCAGCCGATGTAGTCCATCAGAACATCCGTCTTCATCTCGGAAGCCCCCCCGTCGTCGGCCTCCTTGTCGGGCAGGTGAAGACAAGCCACGCCGCCGACCGTCATCTTGCGAAAGTGCATCGAGTTCTCCGTCATGGTCCCCGTCTTGTCGGAAAAGACGTGCGTCACCTGTCCCAGGTCCTCGAGGATGGAGTCTGTGTTGACTTTCATGGGCGTATCCGTCACTGGGTCGTACATTTCCACGTCGTGCATGAAGAGAGTTTGCCCCCATCTGATGAACTGTATCGCAACGTAAAGTGACATCGGAATCAGCTCCGCTAGCATAAGGAAGTGGCGTAAGATAGTCTCTTCGAACAAGTCGATTGGACTATCCCGGTCCTTGAACGAGTTATCCCAGTTCTTGAACAAGTCGTTTGTACTATTCCGGTTCTTGGATGAGTCGATTGTACCATTCCGGTTCTTGAATGAGTCGATTAGATCATCTCGGCTCTTAAACGAGTCGATTGGACTATCCCGTTTCTTTAACGAGTCGATTAGACCATCCCAGTTCTTTAACGAGTCGATTGAACCATTCCGGTTCTTAAACGAGCCGATTGTACCGTTCCGATTCTTAAACGAGCCGATTAGACCACCCTGGTTCAACAACTTGCGCGAATACCTGTCTCGCCACTCCAGATTGGCGCACATCAGGAGGACCAAAAGGCAGAGAGCGATGCTGATCTGAAACACCATCTTCTTCTGAACGGCGAGGGTCAAGGCAGACGTCTTGTCGCGGATAAAATCCCGGGCGCTGACGCGAATCTTGCATTCCTCGCCAGAGTTGATGACCAGCCCGACAGCTTGGCCAGTGTTGCGCAGCGTCGAGCCGCGATAGATGACGTTGGACTGCGACAGGGGCAGCGTCGTGCCGCCAACAGTCACCATGCCCTCGTATCTGTACAGGTCAAAATTCGGGTCCTCGGACGTAAAGACTGCGTCGGCGGTCCGGATGCCAGCAACCGTGGCGCACCGTTCCGCCAGCAACTGAGGAACCTGCTTAGGCTTGAGGTTGGCCTCACCGTCGAGAGCCATGGTGTCGATGTAGGCCACACCCTCGGGTCCCGTGGCGTGCAGCAGGACCAGATCTGCCGGAACGGCATCGTTGCGCAGCAGCCGAACCACGTCACCGACACGAATCTTGCTCCACCTGACGGCCAGCCAGTCTTCAGTCGTCTCTTTCTCGCCGTGACATCCTCGGACCAGCACAAAGGCACGACTGCCGTTCTCCTCGCTGTCAAGTTGATATCGAAAGTAATCCTTCAACGCATCTTTCGCCATGAAGAAACAGGTGTAAACAATCAGCGGCCCGAGGGTATTCCAGAGGCCAGCACCCGTGGCAGGCAACCTCAACCGTAAACCAAACAAAACCCAGAACCAAACAAGATGAACTCTCTTCGCCAGTGCCCACGCCTGCCTGGGAAAGAAGCTGACCATGGTAAACCGGTTGGTGCGGATGCGGTTGCCCAGGTAGGGGAGGCCAGTCCGCGCGTCCAACAAGTCCTCTTTACCGGCCAGAAGCGGAATCCGTCGCCCCTTTTGCTGCGGCATCGCCCCCTTGAAGCCGGAGAGATCGCGAGCGATGAGTCTGACGTAAAGCCGCAGACGCGTCGGCCAGGGGAATAAGACCACATAGTTCGAGCCCAGAATCGATAAGATGCTTTCCACCTTGGAGACGGCCGCTTGAACTGGACGAGGCAAGCCGCGCTCACGGCCGAGGATAATCATGATCGCTCGTCGAGCAAGCCGACACTGCTGTTATAGACACGAATGATACCTAGAAGGCGAAAACATTGACCCCAAGTCAAGGAGGACGGCCGAGTAACAGAGACATCGTATTCGGAACCAGAGAAAGAGGCGTCACCGCGCAAGGCAAGTAAGCCCACTGGCTCTGTAACGCAGCAGTCGACATGGCGTCTACCCACCCGGCAGAGGAAGCAGTTCGCATGAATCATCGAGGGAGGCATCATCAGGAACAGGTTCAGAACCAGCAGCGACGTCCCAGCAAGACGTCGTCGTCCCCGGCACGGAATTACCCTCCTCCGCAAGGTGACCCCATCGTCAACAGCCAGCCTCGGCCTTCATTACCACGATATTCGCAACAACCACCGATACAACCCCAGTCCCCATTACCGAGCCAGCGGCCAACCACCCTCTCGGCACACCCAAACCAGACGCCCTCCCCATCCTACCTCAGCTTACCCCCCCACCTCAACCGTCCACGCCCCCTACCTCGACGAATACAGCCTATTCCGCCACCAATACGAGCCGTCCCTTTCCGCAAACAAGGAGCCCGACGCCGATGACAGCCGATCAAGTAAGGCGGGGGGTTTGCCGGGTACCTGCCCAGCTAGACGACAAACCGCCCGGATCAGAAAGGCGAAGACTTATAGCGCGGCGGGAAATAGGGGGGGCCGCAGGCATCCGTGAGACTAGTGCCGAACACGAAGATTCTAGGCTTCACGATGCAGTAGCTTCTAGAGCGAGGTCACCCGTACAGACCTAGCTAGGTAAGCTAAGGGGAAGAAGCAACGTGGGCAAAAGCAACGCCTTCGTATAAGCAGCTCCCGCAACTAAGCGCCCGACTTCATCACTGCTCATCATCCATCGCCACAAACGCCAAAACGTCATCGATATCCTACCTATCGTGCCCGCTAACAGTCACTATCTGTACACGTCATGTATTGCTCTCATCCCCTTTTCCCCCAGCTATCCATCCCTTCCCCCGGCGAAGCCACCTGGGCCCGCCGCCATGGTCATAAATCGACACTCGGAGCAAACACGGCAAAAAAACCAGCGTGAGCCGACAGCATAAAGAAAGAAGGGAAGAAAGAGAACAGGCAGCCCTATTACTCGCATTATGACTCAGTAATTACGTCTCCTGCCGGCTCCCACGGGGCGAACCGGCCTCCCGAGACCGCCACCTCGGGACGGCGGAGCGGACAACAATGGACAGAAAGAGAAGACAACGGAAAGAAGAAGGGCAGGCAAGGATCATGAGCGGGACGAGACCAATTGGTTGATAAGTACTCGTCTTCCCCCGATCCAGTAGCGCTGCCAGTAGGGTGTTGTGTACAAGAGAGCCGACGTCGTACAGACATCAGATTGAGACGAGAGGAAACGACAGATAGACAGAGACAGAGAGAAACAAGAGACAGAAACAGAGACTTGGTCATGTGGAGTCATCACGGCCGCCTGGCGACCTGCAAGGGAAAATCGATCGCCCAGAGGGGAGGGGGGAGGATGGGACAAATTGGGCATCCGACGGCCGGCAAAAAAACAAGTCAAGGTAAAACACGACGGGTCAATATGGATCCAAAATAAAAGACAAAAAAACAAGACGAGAGACACAAGCCCGTGGTATCAACTGCCGCAAAGACCGCAGAGTGGAAACGCCTTCAAAAAACCAGTCTCATCCCTTCACCTGTCCTTTTCTTTTCTTCTCACTCTCTCTCCTCTCGACTCACGGGCCCGCGAGCTGCGGCTGCCGTTGCGAGTGCGGCGGCAACGACTCGGGCGACAGGCTCGTGGCATCGACGGCATCGAACTGGACGAGCTGATCCATGTCCAGGTCGCCGTGATGATGAGGAGGATGGATAAAGGTGGCGGGCGAGGGCGTGTGCATCGGCAGGTTGATGGTATGCTTGGAGTACATCTCGTTGAGGCTCGCGCCGTCGTCTGAGATGGCGCACGAGCCGTCGTGAGTGGCGTACAGGTCGGCCGATCCGGCGCGGCCCATCAGAGACATGGGCGGCGACTGCTCCACGATGGATGGTTCCGTCGGCCCGTGGAAGGGCAGAGGCGAGGCGACCGAGGGCGCGCCGCCGTCGACACTCGGCATGGGCGACAGGAACGTGGTTCCGTACGGCGTGTTGAGGTTTGAGCCGTGCGCCATGTCGCTGGCGCCGTGCGAGAAGTAGCCCGGGCTGGGCGGAAACTCGGACGGGGACGCCGTCGTGGCCGACATCGGGTACTGGCGCATCTCGAGACCGAAACCGGCCTGCGTGTCGATGCGCAGGCTGGCCGCCGTCATGGGGCCCGCTTGTTGCTGGGGCTGCTGCTGCTGTTGCTGCTGGGAGGGCGGAGGCGGCGGAGGCGGCTGGGGCACGGGCGCGTACAGGGGCGCCATCTCGCCGGGCGGCTGGATGTAGAAGGACGGCATCGACTGATTCTGGAACATGGCCAGGTCGACGGGCCCCGGGACGGAGCGGCTCCGCTGGCGTTTGTGACCGTGAGGCGGGCGCATGCCTGAGTGCATCTGGTGCATGTTCCAAGCCTGCTCGGCCATGACGTCGACCTGCTGATGGGCAAAGTTGGGCTGCGACGAGGGCCGGGCCGTGGGCGACACCGGGGCCGAAGCCGGGAGCGCGTGCGGGTCGCCGTACGGGTGCGGCGGGTTGTGACGGTTCATAAAGGCCTCGAGCGAGACCAGCTTGGCCAGCTGGTTCGTCAAGACCTTGGGACTTCC
The DNA here is from genome assembly GCA_002591395.1 of Ophiocordyceps camponoti-rufipedis. Lineage (NCBI taxonomy): Eukaryota > Fungi > Ascomycota > Sordariomycetes > Hypocreales > Ophiocordycipitaceae > Ophiocordyceps > Ophiocordyceps camponoti-rufipedis. The sequence goes on along the minus strand of NJES01000478.1, from coordinate 1,743 downwards.
GCCCAGGTGGTGCACCATGCATTGCGTGGCCTGCATGTCCTCGGTGAAGTCGCCGACGTGGATAAAGCCGTTTGTGGCGGGCGACGAGTCCATGAAGAAGTTGGGCTGGTGATTGAGCTCGATGACGATGCCGCCGAGCTTGTTGTGCTCGTCCTCGCTGTTCTGCAGCCAGATGTGCTTGATGTAAGAGAAGGGGTACTCGATCTTGTAGCCGGCCTGCTCGTTATTGATGTAGTACGTCATGGTGCACTTGTCGGGAGAATAAAAGATGATGAGATCCATCGTGTTTTGTCCAACGCGCGTCCACTTGCCGATGCTGAGGGAGCGGCACGTCAAGTGGTGGATTACTGGGAGGGCGTCAGTCAGTCTCGCGGGCGCACAAGTCTCGTCTGTCGGCTTCGCAACTCACAAACTTTGCCCTGGGCGCCCTGGTCGCCGCCGAGGAGCATTCCCCCGTGGCCAAAGGGCAGAAGACCGGTGCGCCCAAGATAGCTGCCTCCGAGTCCCTTGCCGGACTCCATGGCCTGCATCGCCAAGTATGCGCGCATCGACTCGGGGATGGAGTCGATGTCCTCGCCCGTCTCCAGACTCTTCTTGGCCAGCATCTTAATCTTGGCGCGTCTGGGCGTCACACGTCAGCGTCGGAACGTCGGCAGTGGGGGTCAAGTTGGTCGTCGGCGAGCTACCTGTTTTGAAACCAAATCTGGACGGAGCGCTCCGTCATGTTAATCTCCTCGGCGATCTTGTCGCGAACATTGGCCGTCGGCGTCGGGTTCTTGTTGAACTCCATCTCGAGAACCGTCAGCTGGTCCTGTGTCGCGCGCTGGCGCTTCTGGTTCTTCTGTTGCTGCGTAAGAGTGCTCTTGCGCGGAGGGCGTTTGGAGCACGAGTGACTGGATGAGTAGTGGGGCTGCGTAGGCGACTGCTTGATGGGAGTCGAGACCGTGACTGACGCCGGCGTCGCCATGGAACTCGGAGGCGGGTGGCCTAAGGACAGCGGGTGCTCGAGCTCGGTAGCCATGACGAATCGCGGGCGGTGTCGGTGATGTCGTCGAAGAAAGGGGTGTGTCGTCGTCAGCGTCGTCGGCGCAGGCGTGTCGTCGGGGGCTCGTCGTGAGCCTATCCAGGCACGACAATGGAAGGTATGTGTGCAATGGAGAGGGGCAATGCGCGTGTTGCGTCGACAGCGGGGAATGGGTAGTATTTCGTCTCGTCGAGCGCGTCGAGAGATGAAAATTCGTCTCGTCCGACTTATGGGGAGCTGAATACGGATTCAGGGGTCGAAAGCGACGGCCAAGAGATTATCCGCAGATGGCGACAACAAAGCTGTGCAAATCCGATGAAAAGACCTGATCGGCAAAGCAGAAAACACGGAGAGAGTGATGGGCGACTTTGTCGATGCTTGACCCGAGCCTAAAAGACTGTAATGGTCCCGAAAAGAGTGACGGGGCCGGAGATGGCTGGGATTTGAGAGAGAGGGGGGGGGGGGGGTGGGGGGGGGTTTGGTAAAGGTCTGCAAGAACAGGAAGTGAGCGACTGCAAGGAAAAGTGCGATGCCCGAGATGGGACTGAAAGAGAGAAGATGAGATGAAGAGAGAGCAAAAGAGGGAAAGATGTAGAAGGAGGGGGGGGGGAAGATGGTGAACGAAGGAAGCCGAGCGATGGATGGCGGACGAGGAAGAGAAAAAGAGAGCACGCTGGTCGGGCGAGACTAGCGTCGGGGGGGGAAGAGGAGAGAGAGAG